>JAAGKR010006747.1:0-41083 GCA_011419295.1 Clarias macrocephalus
CCTGGATGCCGTTCTGACCTAGCCGGTGCTCCCTGCTGCAGATGAGCCTGCGGATCAGGTCTTTGGCGTTCTCAGATACCTCTGTGATGTTGGCCGGAAACTGGAACCGCTCCTGTTTAAATCCATGATGTAATATGGTGGTTACTTATGCACCCACACACAAAAGTGAGTACACTCCTCTAATTTCAGCAAACATTTTAGTACATACACAAACACAATACGATAGAAATGAAACTTGGATATATTTTAGGGTAGTCAATGTAGTTACTGTCATCTGAAAATAACTCAACATACGGACTTTATTGTCTAAATAACTGGCCATGAAAAATGAGTACACCATGAGTGATAACAGTTGTAAATATTTAACCCTGCAAAGTCACATGTCCTATTGATCATGTTCATGTGTTTGTCAGTTGCCAAGTATGTCTCCAGACCTGAACCCTATAGAGCCCCTATAGAGCAGGGGCTTCCTCAATTGGAAGGTGGTGAAGCGCCATATGTCTAACATCCAGCAGCTCCGTGATATCATTGTGGAGGAGTGGCAGAGGATGCCAGTAACAACATGTGCAGCTCTGGTGAAGTCCATGCCCGTGAGAATTAAGGCCGTGCTAGATAACAAAAGTGCTCACACAAAATATTGACACTTTGGACGCAGTTTTGACATGTTTACTTAGGGTGTGCTCATTTTCGTTGCCAGTCTGTATGGTTACACAAGCTGCCCATTGACTACCCTAAAGTATATCCAATTTTCATTTTTCTAGTATTGTCCCTGGAGAACATATACAGTGGTTGCTGAAATGTGAGGGTGTACTTACTTTTGTGAGATACTGTAAATACAGCATGAAGTAACTTATAGAACCAATGACAGGATTACTCATCTATTGACTAAAGATTTTCATTTTAAGGTGTGTATTACTGAATAACATGATGAACAACTTTCAAAGTTCATGAGAACCCCTTACCTTGTGGTTCATTATCTTGCCGTAAGTCTCCACCAGAGATTCAGCATAGAAGGGGGTTTCCCCATACAGCATTTCATACATACAGACACCCAGAGACCACCAGTCACACTCAGGGCCATATTTGCCCTTGCCATCCTCCATGGCTTGCAAGATCTCAGGAGAGATGTAATCTGGAGTGCCTACTGCCACCGAGGACTGGACCTGAAAGACAATGCGGGACATAATCAGCAACGAAATGGAAGAGATCAGTTTTAGATGGATACAGAAAGATTGCTGAGCCCCAATGAAATAATTCTGCCACAGAGGATACTGTAATGCATTTTTATAGACTGTGTAATCCAATCTCATAGTCATGATCCCCCTCCCATCATCATTTTATAGCATTCTTTAATGGGGTAAAGGATAGGTAATTTATTGCAGGCGTGTGTAGTGCTGAGTGTTGTAGGACTTGGCAGTCTGTTGAGTTTTCTGCTGCCATTTCTTCAATAAGACCATTATTTCATCCTTTACACAGACGATAACGTTTGCAAAACCATCAGAAGTGTGTTAATCAGCACTGTTTGAGCTTTGTCTATGAAGCCACGTGCTTAGAAATGCCTTTCCTTACACAGGAGTCCCAAAAACCAAAAACATGCTGATGCATGGTGGTTGATGTTATCATTGGACACAACCACCTCAACCATGCCTGGCTTTAGGGAAAAACACTTCTCACAGCACTGTGTATATTTCACAAAAAATAAATAAATAAATCTCTAAGAACAGCCAGATCTGTGCACTGAAAGGTAGTTGAGGGAGAGAGAGAGAGAGAGAGAGAGAGAGAGAGAGAGCGAGCACCCTGGTTTGCAGCTCCCTGTCTGCTATCAGAACACAGACCAGGCGGGAGTGAAGCCTGTGGCAGAAGTGTGCAGCTGGAAGACTTTGTGGAAGTGAAGATGTAAATTAGACAATTCTTCTGAAATAATACACTGTGGTTTTACACAAATAAACACACACAAAACCACAAACGTGATCAGCTGTAAGCACGCATGTGTGAGCAAACTAAGACACACACTCACACTCGTCTTGTCGGAGAACAGGGGAAAATCCTGCTGAGATGTCTGAGACATGCCACAAAACGAGAGCAAACCTTAGTCATAAGTCATAAAACAGCCATCGTTTCCTATATACGTTAGGACCTATTTACAGAGATACACAAATGATTTCTGACTTCTGATCATTTCTTCTTTGAAAGAAAAAGCCATGCTAATCACCTAAAGTAAGGTTAAATTATAATGTTTTGTTTTGTTAGTGCTAGGATTACGAACAAAACTAATTTGACTACCTGGTGATAGACAAGAGCCAGCAACCAAATGGGGAGAAAAATTGTTTATACGACTTTAATGAAATATTGTCATCTGTATTTTCATATTTCAAAGTTGTTTATGCTCGGCAAGCATCATCCAAGAGGTCTGCTTGCCTTTTAAGTATATTTTTATGTTTTGACTAGAATGGTAAATACTATATTTGTCACAAACACTTGGGCCATGTTCCAAACTTTACACTGCATGATGTCAAGGCTTTTTAGGCAAACTATTTTGTGTGTATTGTGTGGTTTGGGACATTGCCCTGCATTTTCTCAGAAGTATGTGAGAAAATTCAGTGGGAAAAAAAACCTGAAGCTCAAACTCATATTACAAGATATTCTTCCATAAGTAGCTTGCAACAACGTTCAAAAATTTTTTCAGTAATGACAATGGGACGATGTCCTTACCGTTCCATCATCCATGAGTTTAAGGCAAGAGCCAAAATCCGCCAGCCGAATGTGTCCATTCATGTCCAACAAAATGTTGTCTGGCTTGATGTCCCTAGAGAAAAAAGAACATTTATTACTCTGTATATTTACAATCACAGCAACATCCAAAAACAACCGGTGGAGAAGCGATGTACAGAGGAGAAAAATGTTACGCATCATGCCCTCAAAAGATGTAGCGAGTCATCTGAGCAAACCCAGAGAACATTAAACATAAAACATTTTTTAAACTCACCTTGGCTTTGAGGCTAGAACTTAAGAAAACACCATACCTACCATCACAGTCCCTTTAATGTCAACACACATGAATCCATGGACCATGGACACGAGTACAACAATGATAGAACGTTCTATTCCAGTTAATTCAGAAGATGAAGCAGACTGGTTTAAAGTTGAAATCGTATCTTGTCTAGAGTTTGCCACACTAACACCTTTAGAACAGTTCTTACTACATGAGGACCTATACACTGAAAGCTTAAGCATAAACATGGACTGTTAGACTGAATAGACCAGGAAGGGCTGTCTTTTCTGTTTTGTCCATCACTCAGTACGTATAAGTCCAAATACTTCTAAGCTAACTATTACACAGATTTTCCAGGATACATTAACCTAAGAAAAAACAGGAGTAGTGTTTCCTGAACTGAATAAAACAGAAGAAAAAGGAATAAAATTAGTCTGCCAAGTGTTCCAAGAAGAAAAATGGCAGTGCACTGTATTAGATCTCAGTAAAATCCCCCAACACCACTCTTTTTAATAAATAAATTTTAGAAATTGTCAAGCACTAAAATCATCTAAATACACATGTAGAATGTAAAAAGAATATGCAATATAAATAAAGAATGCATTAAAAAAAAACTGCACTATTCACAGAAAAATATTGAGACTTTAGAGCGCATTGCACTTGTGGTTGACCACGTTTGTCATTCCAGAGGAAGCGAGAGGTTGTGCAGTACTTTGGATTGCCTCCAATTTCCACCTTATTGTAGACTGTTTATTTGTTCCTGCATCAGTGTTTACAGAGGACTTGAGCCACTGGAGAGTCCCCCTCCCAAAAGAACACTGATCAACATTCACACACACTCCAGAGAAAGAAAGGGAGCACAAATGCTCTAGTTATTGTCAGACTTCATCTGTCTACCAGCATGCAAACAATTCACGAAGGAGCCCTCAATTATTAAAGTTTGCTACCAGTTTATAATGATTTTTGCTTAATAAACACTTTAAATTCTGTAAGAAATTGTACATCCTTTAGTCAACAAAAACAATGTCTATAGGAATGGCTAATGTAAAATACTCCCTCTTTATACTGAGCAATAAAAACACTCTAGCTTTCCAACACTTTAAAACTCAGTGCTCCAGCAGGTGGCAGCTCTTGACCAAACAGACAATAACGCATAACTATATCATGGGTGCTTTTGAAAAATATATCTCACTTTTGCAAATGCAACGCCCCTCATTTACAATTCCTCTGAGACCAAGCTGATATGAGCTCAGATCCGAGTTGTGCTTTTCATCTAGGGCTGCAAACCAAG
Organism: Clarias macrocephalus; assembly: GCA_011419295.1. Classification (NCBI taxonomy): domain Eukaryota; kingdom Metazoa; phylum Chordata; class Actinopteri; order Siluriformes; family Clariidae; genus Clarias; species Clarias macrocephalus. Next base: position 4,284 of record JAAGKR010006747.1, read on the forward strand.
ATGAGTTACTGCAATGTGAACGATATGATGCACTGCAATTGTGATAAGCCTTGTAATACAGTGAGAACACAATGGTGAATCTCACATGGTTTGAAAAAATTATTAATGCATGTATGATTGGTGAAATTACTCACAGCACACTTGTACTGATCTGTGATACAAGGGCTACAAATTCTGACATCAATAATATAAATAGGAGGTCTTTCCATAATTTAATCCTTTCCATAATTTAAACTTGCTGGAAACAATTCCTGTCTATTCTAGGCATCGAGTAGTACAAAGAGAACATCTATAATTGAAAAATCACAAAAGCAACGAATGGAGAATGACATTCAGTATTAAATATAAAATCACAAGTTCCCTATTCTGGGTAAACATGTTTAATTAACTATATACTTCACAGTTATCAGGATGTTTGATCAATGACAATATCCCAATCTTCTATAATGTATATAAAAAAGATAAAAATAAAAAAAAAGCTCTCATTTTTAGCAACCCTATTATTGAGGATTCCCATGGCAACAACATAAATAGGCAAAGAATTAGATGGTGGCATATTTTACTCCTGTGGCTACTGACAATTTGGTAAACATATTATTTACTCAGAATAATACCTTGAAGGATGTGTAAATAGAGGTCATCTTGTAATACTGAAAAGGCACATATTGTCCATGCACTGACTGAAACAGCTGACATATGGCTGCAGGAAGTGCGTGGACCTTCCCCCACCCATGGCCTTACTGATGCTAATTGTGTAAACAGCTATAACTGCTAATCATAGAAAGGTAAATGCTAGTTAACCTGTTGCACTGAATGCTGAACTTAGGATACTAATACTAAACATGAAAATATTGACTTAACATGAATAAATTATGTATTACCATGGTATACAACATCCGCCTCAAATTGCTTTCTGCATCCTAACATGACTAATTCAATTAGTTTATAAATGTCATAAGAGGAAAATCCTAAATTATGCAGTACTGAGGTAATGGAAGATGAATATGACAGATATGCTGAAATTAACACAGCTGACTGATCTTTCACAACTGAGCCTATAATTAGTGATGTGAAAGCCAGTGAATACAGGGCATGTCACAGGAGGAAACCAAGGGTTCACTTGCTGGATGGATGTGCATGAGCGCATCTGTGTCAGCGAGATAAAAAACACAAAGTGAAGCAGGTGGTGAAGAGCTGGCTAGGATCAGGTGTCACAGGTGGGCATGTGGCTAGACTCAGAGATGATGTCTGTGTGTGGGGGGTGGTTAAGGATTAGTGAACCAGAGCAAAGCGCTGTACTATTTTTCCTTCTTCCTATCCATAAGCTGACCAGCCAAACTGCTGAGATGCAATCCTGTGACAGCACTTCAAACAATGACAGATGTGTAGATACACTCTTTAAACATTTACATTGTGATATGCTTTGAATTATATTAAAGAAAAAACTATGAACTCGTATCAACAGTTGATGTCACATTTGTCAATATGTTTCTCTACTAAGCTGAAATATAGTTTACGGCATCTGACTGTTATTTAATTAAGCAATATCACACAAGAGGGTGTGCATTTGTGCCGGTAATCATCACGGCTGTGATGCGGTCGTAGGCACGAGGGTGCAGCCCAAATGCCGAAGGTATGTGTGAACTATCTGTACAGGAAAAACAGATTTTTCCTCGAAGTAAACAGCTTTTTTTTTTTCACTTTTTTGTGAAACTCTATGAACGTCACAACTGAACACACGTCTGCTCGCTTTTGTCTGAAACACACCTCACACTCATACACTTATTTTTACTACTATTGTTTATAAAATTTACTTTATTCCAAGAAAAGTAACTGTATTCTTCACCAAGGGACTGGTCAAAGTGGAGTTGGATTAAAATTAAATTACAGCTACAAGTCCCCTGCTTATAGTTGCTTATAATATCTATAATAATAATAATAATAATAATAATAATAATAATAATAATAATATGCACATGGGAAAATAGCTGAACATTTTATGCAACACATCACTTGGTTCTGGGCTGGGGGGTGTGGCAGATACTATTTTGTCTGAAATGCCCCCACTTCATAATAGGAAGACAGAAATAAATGATGAAGCTGTAACTGGCCTTGGCACAGCCAGCTACACACACACGCCGCACAGCACAGAGACAGGCATTCCCAAATTTGGCAGAATCTGCCAAGCTGAGGACTAGGACGAGCGTCACAGGCATGCCGGAGCGTGTAAACAAGGGCATAGTTGCAGAGGGAAGACACAGAACACAGTTTTATTGGCAGTGAGTTCAGAGAGCAGAAGGACACACAAGAGAGCTTGACACTTTATGATTCTCAGAAAGAGGAATGATGAAAAAAAAACTAAGCGATCAGAATAATAAAGGCAGAGTTAGTACTGTAGCCACAAAGAGAAGAGAAGTTGAGGAAAAGGAAAAATAAAGGAAAGAAGGAGGGGCAGACAAAATGTGGACAAAAAAAAAGAGAGAAAGAGGGAGGAGATAGGGAGGGGAAAGAAAAGAGGGCAATTTTTAAGATTTCCAATTAAGGCGTGTGTGTGTGATTCGTGGATTGTGGCATGCTGGGAGGTGACTTAAATTCTTATCTGCTCTGAGGTAGTGTTTACAGTTACTGCACTGTACATGAGGACACGACGCTCCCTTGATCTCTCACAAGACTTCAGAGAAGGAGAAAAGAGGTTAACAGGCTATTCCACACATTACCAAGCTAGAGAGTATGCGAGCAAGCCCAGAAAACATCATTTATAGAGCTACTCTTCCTCTGAGAAAGCAGGGTTGAGAGACTTTATTTTTTCAATATTTATAATATTTCTTTAAACAAGCAAGGGCTAAGGGCAGCCTCAGCTTTTTGGCAAGATCCAGCATTCCCCTTTATTGCCTTAATTTAGGCCTGGCGCAGAACAGAAAAAAAAATTAAGCCCCTCCCTTCAGTAATCTTGTTGTGATAATCAGTCATTTTTCCTCCTTGTCCCAAGGAATGTCAGTAACTAGTTCATAATGTTTGTGAGAGCGTCTGCGGATAAAAAATTATTTTCCAGTCCTCAATTGGCCAAAGGTTCTTTTACTTTATATAATCCCGACTCATAAAGAAGTCGGCACTATGACGTATTAAGAAAAAAAGGGGATAAAACTGTGTGTGTGCGTGTGATCAGCAGAATCAGAAACAGAATAAGGCAGGATTGAAGAATAAGAAGGCAATACATGCAGTGTGGAAAAACAGCATTTGTTTTAATGCCCTGTGGAGACCATGTGCCTTAGCTGCAGGGTCTCAGCACGACTACGGCATGACAGCCTGACCCTCTGGCACTATCTGTCACAGGACTCTGTCTGCACTGCCTACCACTTACTTACACTTCACTCAGATAACAGTTCTACCACTCCACACACACACACAAACACACACACACACACACACACACACACACACACACACACACACACACACACACACTAACACACACTAACACACACTAACACACACTAACACACACACACTAACACACACTAACACACACACACTAACACACACACACTAACACACACACACACACACACACACACACACACACACTAACACACTTAAACACACATCCAGCCTCATTCCTCTTCATCACTTCCCCTGCAACAAGAGAAAAGGGGAAGTGGCTCACCACTTCCACCTTATGTGGCTTTGGAATGACACCACATCCTGTCTCGATTATTGCTCATTTCCTCAACAGGTGCTACTGTTAAGAAAAATACTAAAGCTGATTTATCAAGTGGTCATTGAACCTTTAATGCATTGAATAAAGAATCTAAGCCAAGGTTAACTACTTTTTTTGAGATACTGAGCATTTCTTTTATTGTAGTTCATCACAAATGCATATTTTAGTTTTGATCCACTATACGCAAATTATTGAACTCCATAAAACAAAATAAAAATAAGAATAAACAAATAAACAAAAAAACTGTATATGACCAGAATGTTTTCCATAATACCATCCTCTCAGGTGGTGTATCAAATCTTAGTAAAGTGGTAACATTAGAAGGGCCTCTAACTGTCACAGAAAGAGCTTTTGCTCTACAGTTGTGTAGGTAGCGTACCTAGTTAAAAATGTATGTATGTACTGTATGTAAGCATGTACAGTATATGCATATATAAAGAAACTGAAACATTTACACATTGAATTTTTTGCTGTTTTTTTTGCAGGAAAAACAAATGTTTTTTTTTTTTTTGCCAAAGATATTCAATAGCTGAATTTTCTGCGCCAACATTGTCTGAGGGAATTTATATCTTATTTATTCTCAACATTAAACACAAACTGTGTTACAGAAATTTAATTTGCAACCGTATTAAAATAGCAGAAAAACTAAAAACAGGATATTCTTCTTAAATTAAATTGAACATTTCCATGATAGGTGTGTCATTTTCATGTACGAGGCAGATCACACAATCGAAATCATCTAGCCCACAAAGTTTCAGCAACGTCATTTTTTTGCGATGAGAAAACATCGGCATGTATTGACTTTGTGTCTTGAATTACACAGAAATTACTTCCTCTCCACTTCATTTCACCCAAGGCCATGATCTCCATGCTGACCAAGGATCAGAAAACACTCCAAGCTAGTATTTCCTACTCACAGAGAGCTGAGGAATGTGAACAAGTTTGTGGCCTGATGTTCCATGCAACTCATGGTGAGTCAGTGTTACGGGGTTATGAGCTCTGGAGGTCAGGGACGTATGAGGCATGATTGCTCCTCCTTTCCCACAGAGACACTGAGGCTGCAGGACTGCTCATTGCTGAGGGAGGTCCCAGCATTCCAGCCCAGGACATACACTCAGGCTCTGCACAGCTGCGGCTCACCACGCCCCAGCTCAGCATTCCTCCCACTGCCCCCAGTTTCACTCTCAACGTCTCTCTCTCTCTCTCTCTCTCTCTCTCTGCTCCAATATTTTTTTTTCATTTTCTTGCAGACTGTGTTTCTATTTTTCTCTCCTTTCAAGACAGAGACAAGATGAGCACTATAACCTTCACCTAGACAAAGCACATATACTATATGACTAACATTGAGAGACAAATATGCAAATAAAATAAAAAACAGCAACTACTGAATGATTTAATAACTGGGTTCCATGCATCATGTTTCTATTCTTCATCAATGACAAAATCAAGATCAAAATCAAACGAACTGCTTAATGAGGTAACAATGTAGAGAAGTTTCCTGCCTAGATGCATCTCTGCAGCAGCTGACAAGAGGAGTTTGGCGAGTTATGTAACACATTAAAGACAAGTCGACATTCAAGTTCCTGACCACTGACACTGGTGAGCCTGTCAGAGCCTGATAGGAGACAATAAGGTGGCAAAATATTGGGTATGCAAGGGTGGTACAGATGTCACATTTTAACATAGACCTTTAAAAATAGGCCCTTTAAAATAGACCTAAAGACTTACACACAGAAGAAGGGAGAATAAACATCAGCCTGTTTATGCCAGTGAGAAAGGAATGAGTTTTTCGTGCAGAGGAGTGCATGCTCTAAAGCCATTACAATGAGCTCATTTAATGACACGAGGATACAGCGTCATGCCCTTAGCTAGGCAGATAGGCAGTGTTACCTTTAAAGTACACCTAAACACATCATTAATAAATTATTCAAATTTTCCAAGTATAATTTTGTTTTGAATATTGTTTGGTTAAATATAGTCTAAACAACCACTAGAAGGCTAAGATGATGTCTACATCCTCAGAAATGTCTTAATATGTATTATACGCATATATAATTTGGAAACACCACAGTGTTCTCATGCAATTTCCAATAGACAGAGGACTAGTTATCGGCTGCTAAACTAGATTTCACAGAGTGAGACAGAAGAGGGATTACAATACATCAGTAAACACTGCTGAGTCATGATTTGCAGTGTCACAGTTTCTTCAACTTACCAATAGCAGCCAAACTCGTCAAACTAGGTTAATATCAAAACTATTTTGTTTATCGCCATCATTAGTCAAAAGACATCTCAGCACACTGGTTCTGCAACTACAAGATATGCAATCCTCATCACGAGGTGAAAACTCAGGTTAAGCATTATGTTCTCAAATTATCTGAGAGAAATGTTGTGCTTGGTATCGGGGAGCTCCTCTCCACTCAAAACTCACTACAGTGCTAAAGCCTTCCAATAGGACAGAACGCTATGATGAACAAATATATTCACTGGAGAATTAAGCCTTCACAAAAAAACAGACTTGCGTTGCAGCGCTGAGGCGTGATGTTTATGCTGTCCTCGCACAACACACTAGCACATCAGCAAGCTTGCACAAACAGGAAGCTCAGACTGGTCTTTTCCTGTAGCGACCCCCGAAGACAACAATAAACGCTCACCTAGCATCCAAGTCCATTTGTGGAGCAGCTAATGGTGACTCAAAATATAATTTAATGCAAAAAAAAAATTATGCATAAAAAGAACCAGGGCGGTACAGTGGCTTAATGGTTAGCACTATTGCTTTGCATCTCCAGGGTCTAGGTTCGATTCCCTACTTGAGTCTGAGTGCGTGGAGTTTGCATGTTCTCTTCATGCTTGGTGGGTTTCCTCCCACAGTCCAAAAACATGCAGATAAGGCTAATTAGCATAGTGTGTGAATGAACATGTGAGTGAAGAGTGTGTGTGCCCTGCGATGGACTGGCACCCCATCCAGGATGTACCCCATTTCGTGCCCCAAGTCTCCTAGAATAGGCTCAAGGCCCCCAGCGACCCTGTATACAGGATAAAGCGGTATAGACAATGAGTGAGTGAGTGAGAGAGAAACAGAAAATGCACTCTAGACACAAGAAATATATTTTGTAGACATTGTAGACCTTTGCATGGCAACATTTCTATAATACTGTCCATCTAATATACTTTAAAAAGTCTAAACTGTTATATTGCGCTAAACATTCTTTCATTTCATGGACAGCACTCTGTACAACCACACTACTAATTATCATCTTTGAGCGTGGAGCCTGCCCAAAGCGATTAGAGTTTAGATCTGCTCCTCAGCAGGACGCAATTAATGGCTCAGAATGGATCACCTTCACTGAAGAAGCAGTGTGCCTCAGAAATCTTTTTAAGAAAGATCTACGTGGATAAAAACGAATGGAGGGGCCTCTGAGTGGCGCAGTGGTAAAGTGCTCGCCCTATCGCCCTATCATCCGGAGATTGCGAGTTCGATTCCCAGGTGATACTGTAACCTCTCACAGCCGGAGGCCTAGAGAGAGCTGATTGGCCGAGCTCTCTCAGCGTGGATGCTCCCACATTAATCACGGCTCTACAGCCAATCAGGGGCGTCTGTGAACTCACGCAAGCGGAGGGAGCGGATAGCACTGTCCTCCGAGTATGTTACGCCGCCCCCCAACGTTGCGAAAAGATGCGGTCGGCTGGCATCACGTGGTTTGGAGAAAACACGTGATAGTCTTCGGCCCTCCCGGCTGAGTGGTAGTAATAGCCTTGATGTGGGAGCCCCTTAGTGATGGGGAGGAATTGGACACAACTAAATTAGGGAGAAAATTGGGGAAAAATCCAAAAAAAAAAAAAAAAAACCCTAATGGAAAAAACAGGCACAGATTGCACAGAGCCACAAGCTGTGTTGAGGCACATTAATTTAGAAGCAGCTCAGCACTTAATCATGCTAATGCAGCTAACAGGGTTGCAGAAAGAATATCATGCTGCAATGTTGGGGGAAAAAAGTGTACATGATTGATTGATCTGTGCAGGAAATCCTCCTTGAAGCCTTACCTGTGAACGTAATGAAGCTGATGCACAGAGTCAATAGCTAGCACCATCTCAGCCAGGTAAAACCGAGCCATGTCCTCAGGTAAGCGATCCTCAAACTTACTCAGCAGTGTCAAGAGATCTCCTCCCACATAGTAATCCATCACCAGATACTGCAGGAGACAGCAATGCCAGGAGCCATATTACATTTCTGTGTCAGACTGTTACATTCGCCATCTATTGTTCAGGTTCCTCAGCAACCTTGTGCTTGTCCATCTGGCTCGGCTCTTATCTGGAGCAGGCTATGTCTTATTAAGAAGAGCCTTAAATAACAAACACTTTACAAAAGAGAAATTAAGAAGTGAAAATGACTCTTCTGGTAATAAATGAAATATTATATTTATCAAACATAAATGAAATATCAAACATACAAAAATGATAGAGATCCAGCGTGGTTACTACGTTTCCACGGACATGGTGCCAGTGGTGGTGCTAAATCTGGAACCAATAAAACTTTTTGGTTTTCAGATTAAGTTAATATGGTTTATGTTAGAACTCAAGGGAGGGAGCATCATGTTGTCATCCTTACAGCTCAGGTTATGCCTATATCTGTTCTATAAACACTGAATGATCTTTTTTTGTTCTTAAAGCAAGAACTAAAGCATAAGCAGTACTCTACTGTTATTCATGATTTCTTACACCATGACTAAATCTAAAGACTTAATGGTGTGTTCCTAATACTAGTGAAAATGCACACTGAATTACTCAACTGCTTGCTGTTTATCTGAACAAACAGCAGCTACAGGAGCAGCCCTGGCTTAATGGCTATGTTAATGAAAAATTCCACCAAAGCCGTGGTTAATCAATAGTGATGTCATTGATATCGTAAGCTCACCAGAAAGTTGTCATCCTGAAAGGCGTAATATAGTGTTGTGATCCATTGGCTGTCCCCATTCACCAGAACGTCCCGCTCCTCTCGAAAGCATGCAGTCTACGCAACAAACCATTGTGGTTATAATTTCTTGTGACTTTCTAATAAACAGTATGAATTCAGTTCATCAAAACAGTATGCTGATATGGCTGATGCATCATTCAAATATTCAAATACACGAGGCTTGTTTCTGCAAAACTTTCACATTACTGTGAACAATTAACGTACCTCAGCTCTTTTTAGCATTTCCCACTTGTTGAGGATTTTCATGGCAAAAACCTTGTCAGCGTTCTTCACCTTCACAACTGCAACCTGAAACATACAAACAAGGAAATTACTTCAATGGGGTGTAAAAGGTAGTTTTCCAAAAGCCCTATTCGCATGGTATTAGTATTATCCGGGGACCTCGTGTGATTTAGAAATTGGATGAATAAAAAGATGCACAGGAAACAAAAACCTTGAATAAATAATATATATACGATTCTGCCAAATCCTGGCAAAATCACAGACATGCTGATTTGCACAGGACTAATTTAATCAAAGGACCTCAGTGTTCAGCAAAATACTGTAGGTCATTTGCGGGGGAATTTTTACTTTACAAATTACACACATGGACGATTCTCACGGGATTAAGATCACAGGCAATCTCCACAATTATTACAAATCACAGCAGATCCCCAGATAATGCTAATCCTGTGCGAATAGGGCTAAACTCAGTACTTTTGTCTATCTTTGTATTTTGCTTCTTGAAATATTGAGCTGTAGATGCAGAAGTACAGTCTAATTTCGATGACATTTGGACAGAAAGTCTTCAGTTGCACAGGGCTTTAGGTGAAGTTAGTAGACAATTTCTTGAGACAAAAGAGAAAGAAGGACTGATTTAGATTTAGTTACAGAGAAAAGACTGACACGCAACTGATAAACTGAAATGAACTTTTTCCCTCAGTAGTTGATATAATACCAGCTGACACTAAGAGCCCTTGACGAGTATACTCGGCTTTAAGTTAATTCAGAGGTCATGTCCTCCAAGTGTGGTGAATTTTGCACAACAGCACTGAATGAATCAAAGCTTGTGTGTTAAAACGCATCCATGTAAAGTCATCTTTAGTAAAGGGTACAAGTAAGGGCCATACATTTAAACTTAGCAATATTTATATTAATATTCTGATTTATTTCATGTAAAACAAAAATCATGTGGGATAATTTGAAACAAACTTTGTTCCAAAAAATTTGGAAAATTGAACCAGATGCCTGTTTTGTTGTTTAAATGGAAATACAACATGGTCGCATTTGCCTCATTGTTAATGGGAGGGGCAAACTTTCACTCAGTGGCTTCCCACGCTTCCAAACAGAACCAAGTGTGTCAATACATTACTCTTTAGTAAAAAGTTTCAGTTTAAGCTCAATCTGTAAACACTCCCCTTCCTCCCAAATGCACTCACACAAACAGTTTCTGTGACTGAATGTCTTACTAAACGCTTTGAAAGCTTTCTCATGCCTTTCCAGTCTGTTATTTTAGATCATACATGCACATATTAATTTATGTGAACAGGAAAGTCATTAATTTGTCTCAACCAGAAAAGGATTTTAAAAATGTAAGAAAGCTACATGACCATAAGAAAGATGAGATGCTTTATGACATCCGAGGAAAGAAAAATAAATCTAATACATTAAGTTAAGATCAGGAAAAAAAAAAACTTTTCAAAAGAACGAAAACTATCAGACACTCCTCTAGGCTGCTACTTAGGATGCTTGTGCTATTAGAGAGATGATTTCAGCCTGAGACATTAATGAACATTCCACAAGGTACCCGAGCTAAATTTGGTACCCTAGAAAAGCAACTCATCTTGTGTATTTAACCATGGCATGGCTCATGTGGTGGAAATGGAAACAAAGAGAAGGACAGTGGGCAATTTGCAAAGTGGAGCCAACCAATGGCCAACATGAAGCTAACTAACATTATTATAATGAAACACCCTTTCAGCCAAAACATCAACACATTAACATCAATTATCAATTAAAGTCCAGTAAACGTGCAACATGATCAAGGGTCAGTTATGCCTGTGGGAACCAGAGGCCAGCCTGTCTGGTTCAATCACACAAAATAGCCAAGGCTGGCCACGATAGAAAGTCACCAGAACACCCAGTGCACCACAGCCTGCCACAGACAGGACCCAGCTAGCAAAGAACCCAAAGACACAAACCCGGCCGGAAACTCTCCAGATTCCAATTTAATCTGAAAACCAACGGGAAGCACCTAACAAACAAGTCCAATCCACGAAGCCACCTCCCGGCAACCCACAGTACCCAAAGAATCTGCTAACATCCTGGTGCCAGACATCACAGCACAGTGTCCCACAGCACAGTGTGGAGTCATACTGGCCATAATGTTTTGCATTATAAATGTTATTGCTGATTTCTAACCCTGTGCAAAAAATAACTTACACTTACACTGTTGGACATGGCTGCGTACTCTACAATACAGTTCAGGTAGACTTAAAATAATTATAAAAAATTGGAGCATGAATTTAAGAATGGGTACATTCAAATTTAGGACAACGGAGTATTCAAGGTATTGAATTTTAAAATCTAATTGCTATTCTTTATCAGCTTGAAGAGTCCAAATGAAACAACTGTGTGAATCACTCTCTTATTTAATAAGCCAAAGCAAGCAGTAATTGAGCTCTCTGCACATTCCAGACAGAGTGGGGTGGCTACAGTGGACAAATGCACAAAGTCGACTTCTATAAGTCGACGACTATAACGGTAAATTAAATCATCTTTGCCTTATTGGTCACTGAACACTGAAAGGGTGCAGAAGCACCTGCATGTCCACATTTAAATTGTAGATGACTGTTCCAACACATCTAATAATATTTATAGAAAGTCAATAATTGTTTCTTGCTGACATTTTCTCTTCTCATCTGTCTACAGAACATCATAAGTAGCCTGTGCCAAAGGCATAAAACAACACAGAGCAGGAAGAAAATAGAGCAACATTCCTTCTTTACTCCCATGATACTTGAATCATGAATTTTAAATTACAGTCAATACTGAACCTTTATACTATAACTAATTTGCTCATTAAAGAGTGAATACATGTAGAGAAACAAATGTATTCAAGCAAAGAAACATACTGATTAACAAATAAAACAAACCACTCAGAGTCAGCTAAGTCAGCTGGAAAAAAAATGTACACACACTTCAGGAAAAGAAAAATAGTATGATGTATAGTATAGTATATTAATATTATATTAATATCAAAAGATAACAGAGCAATACATTTAGTACTGAAATATCTTAAATGTTTTTCTTTTCCTGTGTGTGTGTGTGTGTGTGTGTGTGTGTGTGTGTGTGTGTGTGTGTGTGTGTGTGTATAAACATAAAATAAGAACTTGTGCAAATTTGTAAATAATGGTAAACAGGCAACAATTCCCTAAACACATAGGAGTGGACAAAAAACAAATGCACACACACTAAGGATGTCCTTCACTCATCGTCTATACCGCTTTATCCTGTGTACAGGGTCACGGGGGGCCTGGAGCCTATCCCAGGAGACAGGGTACCTTTCCATCACAGGGCACACACACACATACACACTATGGGCAATGTGAGAAGGCCAATTCACCTAAGCTGCATACCTTTGAGCTGTGGGAGGAAACCGGAGAACCCGGCGGAAAGCCACTAAGCATGGGCAGAACATGCAAACTCCATGCACACAGACCCCCGAGGGCGGGAATCGAACCCGAAACCTGGAGGTGTAACACCTTACAGGGCTAACCACTAAGACACAGTGTGACTTATACATCTAAGTATCTATGCGCTAACTTTTTTAAGAATAGCAACACAACCGATAGCAAAAACAATGGTTCTTTTAAGCAAGCTGAATTTTAAGTATTTTTGCACAACTGAGTGAAAGATTCTTTCTTGATACATTAAATAGGGAGCTTTTCTTTTATGACAAAATGTCACCAAAACAGAAGTAAGCTTGTGGAATTTTCTTTAAATTTTTCTCCATTCATAGAGTGATGTCAAATCATCATGGCTACACACAGCATTGGGAACAGAAATAAACAAAGTAAGAGCTCTTATCTTTAAACGAGTTATTCTGTATGTACAAGTCTTACTCTTCGATGAATCACCATACAGACATATTCATTATGTCATATCTGAACACTGACACTTACATTTTTAAAAATAACCTATATACCTATCAGACATAACATTAATACCACTGCCAGGTAAACTGAACAACATAAATCTCTAATTATACACCAGCCATCACAGAGTCCAAGACCACCGACCTGTCCTCCAAATTCCCCAAATGCTAATTCAATCAAGCACCCATGGGATACATCAGACAAACAAGTCTAATCCACAGAGGCCGCACCCCACAACGCCCAAAAGATCCAGTGCCAACTTCCCAGAAATCCCAGTACACTCCAAAAGGCTGTGAAGAGCCAGAAGGGGAACCTAAAACTTAGGATGTTTTAATGTTAATGGTTTTAAACATTATGGCGGATAGGTGTATATCACTTGCCCGCAAAATCTGAAGGTCGATGGTGCCGTTTCATTTGTCCAACGATAATGCCAATTCTGACTGGCAGAAGACTGAGTATCTTACGACATTGTGCGAAGGTGTACTTCTTTCGTTGTCAGACAAATACACACCCAGTTTGGTAATCGAAGAGTGAATCACAGATAAGAAATTAAAAAAGAATATCAGATAAATATTAAGTTTTGTCGTAAATCTTAAAGTCTCTAGCGTGTAAAAACTTACTTCAACGCTGTTATTTCAGTAATTATATTTTTAATTATATATGTTATATTAAGTAATTCAAATGAAAATATTCAGTTTAGTTTTCTAATTAATATCTATTGGTGCAAGTTTTTGTTTACATTGAGCAAAGAGACTTATTAGTAGTTTATTTTAAAGTAGGTTATTAAATCCGGCACATAATTGTTCATAACATCGCTTTTATTCAACAGATTGATTTTATTTATGGTGCAGGTAAGACTTCAAACAGATATCCAAATACTGCAAAAGTTTCATTAAATTCTGTCAAGCCAGTTTTATGTGATGCTATGACATATTGTGGCATAGAATTCTGCTCATAACTTCACTTCTAGTCAACATTTTAACAGAGCACCTGAGTGTTATGAGAACACTGAGCTCTCGGTTCAGGTATTGTACATGCCCTCACCACAGACGGCTGCAGATACGTTTGCTCTAATGAGATGTTCTCATAGTATCTCATATCTCATAGTGGCGCTTCACATTACTGCTTGTTATTAGCACCACGATTTCGTAACATACAAGACAAACTGATTTTAAACTTTCTGCAGGTAGAATAAACATACATTGATCTGTACGTTCTCAGAGGGTTTATTTTTCATAGTCTATTTTCCTTTTTTTTTTTGGCATAGGCCATGCTGTCACGCTTTCGTTTGTGTTTCGTGATCATTATTATCCACAGCCATCCATGGTGAGGGCATGTAAAATACCTAAACTGAGAGCCCAGTGTTATGGCAGCTTGTAGTTGCATTAACATAGTTTCTGTGTTTTCCGCATACTCTCTCTATGCACGGTAAATTGGCTCTGTTGAGTGACGCATATAGCCACGCCCCATTTAAGGGAAAAAGCGCTATATTCATGCAAAAAAAGTGCTGTGATCTGGAACATAACTGCTCATAATATCCTTTCTACAACAATTTGATTTAATTCATGGCGCAGGTTTAACTTCAGGCAAATACCTTACTACTGCCAAAGTTTAACTGAATTCTGTCCACCTAGTTGTGCATGATGCTGTGACAAATTCTGTCTGGACAAAGTGACAGATTTTTTTTTCAGGTCCTCCAATGTATGAATCATGAAGATATCATACAAAAAGCTAATTCTGACCAATGTACAAACAAAACCTTTCCTTTATTTATATAAGTCTGAAATAAGTAATCTTTATAAAAGGCCTTGCAGCGTGCAAAGTTATGTAGGCGAGCCAGAGACATTTGTGCTAGATGGGATTGTGCAGTGCTGTGATAAATGGATACTGCAACCTCTGTCCTTCAACAAGGACATCTTCATTCAGCAAAAATGTACTATATAAATATATCATTTTATTTATTTATTTATTTTTATAATGTGGTTTCAAGTAGTTTTTTTATAACCTGAACATACATGGAGAGTCCAGTAACACATCCGTTAATTAGTGTTGTACTGCTGTTAATTAAATGCATGCACAAAATATATAAAAAAAAAACTGAGAGAGTCACTGGAAAACCACATCTCAAGCATGGTGAAACAGGAACAATCACTTTGATGACGGATACCACACTGTAACAGCACATCTGGATTGTAGTTCTTGAAGCATGGAGAAGAAACTCACAAAAATGTCTATTTTAAACCACAGACTAAATTGAACGGCGTACCCACGCCACAGAAACCGTCTAGCTGTCTGTGTTTCAAAGACTCAAAACATTTTGCTTTTGTAATTAACATCTAGCATCTCTTCACAGACAACTATTTAAATAAGAGAGCTATAAAAATAAAAATAAAAACAATTTTACATTTGCCTTTATTTAACTGTGAAATCATGAGAGAGTGACTGTTCCAGTCCTAGACAGAATTTTTCTGGTGGTGAATAATGCTCACCTCCCCAAACGCTCCTCGGCCAATCACTTTCAGGATTTCAAAGTCCTCCTTGTGTAGTCTCATCTGTTTCACTTTAGATGTGAATGGTTTAGCTGTAGACAGACAGAGAGAAAATAAATAGCATGTGGTCAGTATATAAGAAATGTAAAAAGTTATTTTACAATTGTGTGCTTTAACTCAATATCTTTATATAGGACTGCTCTATAAAGAAACCAAGTTACAAACTGCGTCAAATATGTCAATTGCTCATCTACAGTTCAGAATTTATTTCACAAAACACTTTGCTCCCCACCAACTGTTCACGGTTTTCATTCCCAAAATTAATCCCCAATTTGGTCACCCAGGAAAGTGTTACCTCCCCTCTTTAGCAGACCCGAGCTCACAGATGTCCATGCTTGACTAGTCTCTGTGATGACATCTCTCCCACCCAAACAGCACAGCATATTTTTCTTTTTTTTCCCCAACAAGGGATCACTGTGGCATCGACAAGAATCAAACGTGTGATCTCCTAATAACAGGATAAAAGTTCCTGTTGTGTTTTCTTTCTCTTTTTCACAATTTCACTGGATTACACCAAATGCCTAAAAAATCTATATCACAGTTTTCACACTAAAATACATAAAATATCTATCATATCTGTCTATAACTGATGATAAATGATTGGTGTGCTCACATGTACTGTATGTGAGAACAGGCCTGAATCACAGGATTTTTTTTCTACTCTCCACCCAGACCCAGAGTGAGACTAGATTAATAATACATTTTATTTATAAGCGTCTTTCTACACTCAAAGGACACTGTACAAAAGTTAGATAAAGGCACTACAATAGGAAATAAACAAACAGCACTCGTTCTGTGCAAAAATGCAGTCCAAAGTTAGTTTGACGCTTAAATGAAGCGTCCGTTGTACCACTAAACAAATTAGAATCTTTCAAAGTTATGGTCTATTCAGGACATATTTCTCGCTTTTGCTGCAAGTCTAATACAGTCTGTCTGATATCACCATCCAAGCAACTGTGAGACTTTTCCCCTTTTTAAATGTTTGATGAGAACATTAATTGAAGCTCTTGACCTGTACCTGCTTGATGAACTGAACTGTGAATTTAGCAGCATGACTAGCTGATCAAATAACTGATGTCTTTTTTTAAATTGGGAAAAAGAACTTAATTATGGAACGCTTTATAGGCCAAATCTTTTTTATACTATAATATTGTCATTTTTATAACTACGAAGTAAAGAAAACATCACTCTTCATGTATATA
Source organism: Clarias macrocephalus (assembly GCA_011419295.1). Taxonomy (NCBI): domain Eukaryota; kingdom Metazoa; phylum Chordata; class Actinopteri; order Siluriformes; family Clariidae; genus Clarias; species Clarias macrocephalus. Next base: position 20,864 of record JAAGKR010006747.1, read on the forward strand.
TATCTTTTTCACTTTCTAGATTTCTTTTGCTCACAACAGTATATCTTCAAAAACACTGTTTGAGGAAAAATCCCAAATATGAGAAAGTGACATGAAATGTATGTACATAAGTAATTGAGAAATATACATATGTAGGTATGTATGCATGTAAGTAATTATGATATATAGTTGGGTATATAAGCATGTACAGTGTATGTGCAAAATGTTAAATGGAAATACATGTTTGATTATAAATTCGATAGATAGATAGATAGATAGATAGATAGATAGATAGATAGATAGATAGATAGATAGATAGATAGATGCACATATAGATGAGGTACATGTTTCTAGCTTTATATAAACACAAGAAATACTCCAAAAGTATTGTTGTTTCTGATTTTAAGTACTCTGAGATAAAACATTATCAGCTGATATCTATTTCTCTGTTAATGCCTGCCCGGTACTTTGGTGTCTGTAATGTAATACATTTTCACATAAGTCCAGTGACAAACTGAAAATATAACTCAATTCATAAAAATGTGAAGAAAAAAAAATCTCATGTGTAAGCCCATTCACAGATAGTGCAGTAAAGAATGTAACTTTGCTTGCCAGCGCTAGTAAATATTACAAGAAACAGATAATGTTACCCTCTCCAGTCTAAAACAAAACAAGATTCAGTGGGGTCATTAACACTACACCATGAAGTTCAAGCCCATGGCACAGGTGTATCCACTTCCTCAGCAAGAAGACAACAACAAGCAGTAAAAGAGATTTAAAAACAAGACTGTGTGAGAAAACATCACAGCTTAATCATTTCTTACAAAAAAAAAATAATAATAATAATATATATATATATATTATTATTATTTTTTTTTTTGTAAGAAATGATTAAGCTGTGATGAAGACTGATTAAGATGTGATTTTTTCTTCACATATATATATTCAGTTAAGCTGATTTATGAATCTGATAAAAAAGCGATTTTGCTGATTTATTCACACAATGAAAGTCAGAGTTGAATCAAGACACTGGACAGTTAAAGTATATAACTACTCAGTCAGTGTTTCCATATAATACACACATGGATGGCAACAATAGCAAGCAGCAATCATTTTTTAACTAATACTGGACAATAACGATTTGGGAATATTCATTTGTGTTTGGGAATCTGTCAGTGCCTCTCTCTCTCTCTCTCTCTCTCTCTGTGTCTCCTCCCTGCTGCAATCTGTTTTGCTGGTAAGAGAAACAAACAAATAAACCCTGGGACAGTGTGGTGCATGAACATGCTAAAAGAGCGCCATTCATTGAACATGGTCACTTTTGGTGAACGGTGAACTAAATGGACCAGGTTGCAACTAAAGATCATGAGCACTTCACAAACAAATAATTTGCTTGGTGTCTAATATCCTGCTAAAAAAGACATCACACGCACTGATAACAGCTCCCTGACACCCATAAATCATATACACTGTCCTGGAAATCACTGTTTTCAGAGTGGATGAGAGTAAGCAAGCGAGAAAGACTGATTTATCTTGGGCAAAGTGAACCTATAACTTTTTATAATGGGTGGGGCTTTATGTTTTTCCTCTCTGTCTCTCTCTCCATCATTCCAGTTGAGTCTCATGCAGTGCAGTGGCTGAGTTGTCCAAAAAAGTGAAGACAAAAACGCACTTCACCTCAAAAGTACAGTAAGTGTACAGTGGGTGTACTTCTGCCAATAACAGCAGTGAAAACAGTGTACTGTTCACTGCATGTTTCTGTTCCCATGGTGGGTTTAATGTTTGTAAAGAGTTTATTATAGTTTTATTATTCAACATATTTCATAATATTTTCTTAAAGTTTGTTCTAATATCTATGAATTAAAGTTATTTGTGTGCAATAAATAAATCTTATTCTCTCCTTGTTTTACTTTACCCTTACATGAACATTACCAACAAAAAGTACTGTGTTGTGTGAGAAATAAATTATCAAAACGTTTATCTTTTGCCCACAAAACATCTATCATCCTTTTGCCACCGTGCCTGAATTTTTTCTTGCCGATACGTTTAGCTTGTATTCAGATGCCGACCGTCAAAACGTTATCAGTGTTAATCCCTGCAGTCAGAACATAATCATTAAAGTAATTTTCCCCCTTTTTATGTTTGCAAGCATCAAAAATTATAAAACACTAAAAGATTGCATGACCTCAAAACGAGAGGAGAGTTCAATGCAATGGGGGAAAAAAAAGACTTCAGATGTGAATGCCATATGTTCAGGTGTGAATGCTACATGCCAGTGTATCGTCATGCTCCCTGACCAGACAAAAAGTTGCTCATATTTCAACCACCTTTACTTTTGTTTGCACATGCAATATGCAAGCAAATTCCAGGTATATACCAGGGTCAGGAGGGAACAAAAACAAATAAATCAGTAGATGAGATAACCTGGTCATTCAGTACATTCGGGTAGTCAACTGACTTTATTTCATTGATCGAGACCTGACCAACTGAAGCAACCTCTGCCTCCAGGGGCTTGTACAGAGGGTACTAGGTGTAGTACATGCTTCTCTTCTTATTCTTCTAACGCCTATCGCTCTGTAATAGAGTCCAATATGTACAATCTTTATGTTCCCTAAAAAACTGAAACCTTTTTTTTTTTTTTTTTAACTAGCCTCACTAGCAATTGGTTTTCTTAAGGCCACACATCTGTTTAGTCCCAATCCTGAAAGTTCTTGGCTCATTGCGTGTGAAAATGCACTAACTTTCATTATTAAACACCTTTATTCACCTTTAAAAAGTCATTCCTTATTTTGTTCTGACTAAATTTCTTCTGTGACGCTCATGGTTCCTTACTGTCCTTTTAGGTTTTAACAGATCTTAACCCAATTCCAGTCATTTCAAGTTGTTTTTCAAGATGCTCCTTAGTTGATCTCTTTGCTTGGTGCAGGCACTTATGAAACAGTGATTTTTTTTTTGGCCTGGTCGTGTACATTTAATTTACACAGGTTGAAACTGTTATTTAAAATCTGAGGGAAAAGGGTGAGATGTGGGAGACACAAATAAAATTGCACCTGCATTTTACTTACTCACTCAACCTGCTGTAATCGTTGTTGTTTTTTTTAAACTGGATATTAAACATTTTTCAGTTGGTTAAACTGTTACCAAACTAGATGGATTAGACAGATAACACAGACATTAGCAGTTATACTCATCAGGAATAAGTTAATGGCAGTTAATGAAGTTGATGATACAAATCCTTAAGCATTTAGAAATAATCTTGACCTAAATATCACGTGGAATATTATTAACAAACAAAAAAGGTGAATATTAATGCAACACTTTTTTTTATAATAAAATTTTTAAAGTCAATCAAATTATCCACTGCAATTACTACAACCTACTTTATTCTGTTCTGCAATTAGCAATAATTGCAAAAAAAAAAAAATAATTACACCATGTAAAGCTATTAAAACTAAAACCAAAACCACCATACAATTGCTGACTAAATTAAAACTGTCAGGTCCTAATCAAAATCATGTCATAGCAGGGAGACAAAAATAATAATCACCCTAACATCAAAAACGTCACTGTTTTCGTCTGTGTGGTGAAGTAGACATGTGGGTATAAATTAAATACTGCTCATCTCCTGTGTTGCCCTGCAACGACATGCCATATAAAGGCAAAGCAACAAGCAAGCAGAGCAACATAACTTCCATAGAGGGTAAGAATCTCCCAGTCACAGAGCCACTGCTGCATGTGACTAAAGCGGCTATGCAGTTAAGTAGATTAGTCAGTATACTGTAGTACAAATTAAATCCTAAAAGACCTTTGATCTTGTGTTATGTTGGTTAACAAAAATAATTTGCAGGTTTTAAATAAATGTTTCAACTGTGACTATAAAGTGATAAGGGCGACATAGTCACCAGTTGCAAAAGCCGACAATTTTGTTTCTGCAACAACTACCTAGTAAACCTACAACTCTTTGTGAATAGATTAAATAATAGCATTTCTGTTAATATAAAATGTAGTTTAGTGATGTCAGACTTCAGCCCTAGACAAGTCACATAACTAAAGAGTGCGTGTTATTTTCATATAATATCTCAAACAATAGTTTACACTGTAAAAAAAAAGGTAAATTTTACAGTAAAAAACTGGCAGCTGTGGTTACTAGAATTTTACCGTAAAAAATACGGTAGCACCGTTATTGCACTGTAAAAAAACAAACCGTAAATTTTACGATAAAGAAAACGGCAGCTGTGGTTGCCAGAAGTTTACTGTAAAAAATACGGTAACAATGTTTTTGGTTCTACGGGATCGCACTCATTATACTACGCAATTGTTGTCGTTGTTGGACTTCCTCGGTTTCCCCACGTCCCTCTGCACGACTTGCACTCCAACAACGACAACAGCAAGCATGGTAGTGTAGTGGTTAGCACTGTCGCCTTGCACTTCCAGGGTCTGGGTTTGATTCCTGGCCAGGCTCGAAAAAAAGGACAGTTAAAATCCGTAAAATATGCAGTATAATGAGTGCAATCCCGTATAACCAAAAACATTGCTACCATATTTTTTACAGTAAACTTCTGGCAACCACAGCTGTCGTTTTTTTTATTGTAAAATTTACAGTTTGTTTTTTTACAGTGCAATAACGGTACCGTATTTTTTTCCGTAAAATTCTGGTAACCACAGCTGCCAGTTTTTTTACCGTAAAATTTACCTTTTATTTATTTATTTATTTATTTTACAGTGTAGGCACTAACAAACAAAATGAGATAATTTTTAAAAAGTGGCATCTGTAGTTCTAAGGGTTTTGCAACATTGTCACTGTATTTTGCAAAGTTTATTGAGACACGAAAGTCTTCAGAATATGAAATAAAAAGGACAGAACAAAAATGTAAAAATTACACAAAATAAGCAAATTGAAAGTGAACTTTAAAAAAAAATGTACTGTAGCACATGCTCATTGCATGCTCACAATAGATGAATATGGCTTGTTCTGTGTGATTTCCAAGCAGCAGCATAGTTAGACATATTTGTCCATATTCTTCCCATTTCACATACAGTACACTTAATGATATCATTATATAGTGATGTCTCTGCAAGCATCACAGAAAAATAAGTCAAATCTTTTGCTTGATAAACATGCGTGTTTACAATTCCTTATCAGAGTGAATAATTTTGCACCACAGAAGTAATTAAGTTCAAGACATGTTAAGCTTACACTGATACACACTTCCTCTCTTCAGCACGTAGCAGTGATTATATCCTAACTATCGTGATTCTGAGTAACGGAACATAAAACATTTTGTTCTACATGTAGATCATGAACCCTAGATAGTAATAACAACCGGGTGAGAAATATAAACGTTCTAATGCTTTTTGTCCAGGAAAAAAATGGAGCTTGCCAGTAAACTTGTCCTGAGAATCTAGTGAAGATTCGGGTAACACATGCCTACATGGTATACTTGTGTCACAGCAGTGAAACTGAAAGATTAAGCAAAGTGCATAGCTGAGAAACAAATCTGAAAAACCTGAAAACAAAAGAAAGAAAAAGTTTAATATGCATTCAATGTCATGATGCAATTTTTAAAAAAGTTTTTATTAAACAAAGATACAATTCAATACATCTGTTTATGGCTTTTGTCATATTAATCATAGTTATAGTTTGTGTATTATTCAAAAGCTCTTCATGGGAGAAAAACAGATTAATCAGTATATCTCTTTGGGTTATCTCACAATTATAGAAAAAAAATAATGTATAGATCTAACTAACTATTTACAGTAGATATGAGATGTATAGGCAATACATTATTCATAAAACACAGATTGTAATGCAAGTTTTTTTTGGTTTGGAATTATGTTTTATTCACTTTCAATTTATTTTGTAAGTCTTTATTTTTTGTTCAATCCATTTTAGTAAAAGTCTAATTCCAGGGCAGAAAGTTTGCGCTTTCCAGTTTTTTTGGTAAAATGACAAGTTGTTTTGAAAAATACTAAATAAAAACATAGAATTACTAAAATATAGGAGAGGGAGAAAGAGCGAGAAGAGCAAGGCTCACAGCCATAATGCAAATTAATTAACCTAATCTTGGGAATTACACAAACATTAAATCTAACTAAAAACACATTTTGCTGAGGTATAAGAGAAATTGCACATATCCGACCAGGAAAATAATATACTTTACCAATAACTCTACTCTTAACTCATCATCAAAACCTAGAGTGCATCACAAAAGAAATCCATATTAACAAAAAAATCTCAGTCACGTTAAAGTCTGAGTTTCTGGAGCCCAACACTCGCTTCTCCACTTATGCTAAGATTTCTATAATATCAAGCAACCCCATGAGTTTTTTTTTATTTAGGTATTATAGAAAGCACTTCCTGCCCTGGTAAAGATGCAGAATAATGTAAATAACTGACCTGTTTGGATTATTGTTTATGATTTATGGGATGTGAATCCCTCTTATAACTGGTCTTCTTGAAATACCACAAGTTGTCAGGGACTGTTCCCTTAGTCAGCTTTTTCCATTAAACAGTTAGGCCATAAAAACAACCAAGCCTGCTCTGCATCTGTGACATTCACAGACCTATGCACGCCTTAAACTCAAGCTTGCTGAGTTGAACATGTATCTTGTATTTTATCTTTCCTGTAGCACACCGAACCAAAGCAGTCTGTTACTTGTAACTCCTAATATTTATTCAGTATAATTGGTGTTTTAAAAAGACTGCACTTATCAGAACATCTTAGCCTTCATTTCTTGGTCCTCATCTCAATTTAACACCAAAGTAGCTTCATACCTCGGTCAATACCTGGTACTGATCCAATACTGACAATAACTACGCCAGCTCTCTGAATGGTTTGTTGCCAAGTTATGTGAAACCTTGGGGAAGATGGAGGTGAGCTCTAGGACAGATCTTGTCTAGCATTCACATGTAGATCATATTGCAATCAGCCTCACATCTTGTTTTGTGTTTCAAACAGATGATTGTGGAGATAGCATCCGACTACCAATCTGGACATGTTAAAATCACAATGCAGGATCAGGCTAAGAAATATACAGATGCCAAAGTGTGTGCGTTTGTTAATAAATGATAATATGATGCTTTAATGTGAACAAGAAAAGCCTGATATAGCCTCACATAGTTGAGTATTGAGAAATTACTTGGGAGTTTTTTTTTCCTGCACACAGCATTCCAACACGACAAATCACTAACAACATAAATGACAAAGGATTGTCACCTGAACAGGATGCACACTCGTCATGTGTACCCAGTTAGTTGAGCTTAAACATCTCTAAATCACGTAGCTATCACAAGGTTGTGACCGTCATAACAAACTTGGCTGACCAACAACATACATGTTCCAGCTTGCTCTAGCACAGTTCTTAACACTAGGCTACATGTTACTAGTTCTGTAAGAAAAGAAAAAAACAGTTATAATAAAAAATTTCCAAAAAGCTTCAGTGTTTAAAAAAATATGTATAAGTTGTTAAATGTCAATCTAAAAAGAGGGAGACAAAAATATCTCACAAATAACAATAATTAAATAGAGGAATCACCTTAGGATACTTTTGAAGTATTCACTGATTATATGCAATGCTGGGACACCAAAAATAGCTCCCCTGAAATAGGAACAACTGTTTATATTTTCCAAGACTTGGCCTTTTTATAGGTTACACAGACTCCCTTTAAAGTCTCAGCTGTCATGGGCAAAATAGCCAGTAAGTTACTATATTACATGTGCAATTTAAAAATTCAACGTAAATTGCAGAATTCAACAGACTTCCGATGACTTGCTGAACGATAAAAATTTTCAAGCAGAAGAGGGGGGAAAAAAAAAAAGCTAAATTCACTTAGACACTTTGTATAGAGTATTTTTTCATCCTGGGCCTAGAGTAGTTTTTATATAGATCCTCATATAATAATTTTCATACACTACTTGTGAAAAGTATGGAGTAACCTGGAAAAATTACCATTATTCAGCACATGCATTCAACGTCAGAGATAAAGATTTTGGCTTGAAAACGGAATTTTGTCCTAAAGATTTTGCTTTTGTCAAAGAATAATTCCTTTGCAGCCATTACAGCCTTGCAGACCTTTGGCATGTCAATTTGTTAGGGTATAACCTGAGGAAATTTTACCCTATTCTACTCCAAGCTGCTACCACAACAGTGCAACAGGGTTGATATCTGTTTACTGAGCTGGTCAGTCCATTACAGACAGAATACCAGCTGACTCCTCCCTTTCTCTAAATAGTTTTTGCATAGTTTGGAGCTGTGCTTTGGGTCATTGTCCTGTTGTAGGAGGAAATTGACTCCAATCAAATCACCCACTTTAGCACCACCAGACCATCACCTTTCCTCCACCCCGTTTGACAGATGGCATCAAATACTCCTCCAGTATTTGTTTAATTTTTTTTCCTGCATCTTACAAATGTTCTCCTTTGTATTCCAAATACTTTAAACTTAGATGGTCTGTCAATTAAACTTTTTTCCATCTTTCTCTATCCAATGCCTAACCATCTTAACCTCTTCCTTTTATTATCCAGTCTCCAATGTTTTTTTTTTGCAACCCTGCTTGCATCCTCAAGTCACTGCTTAGCTCCTGATGATGAGACTGGGGTTTTGTGCATACCACTCAATAAAACTGCCTAGTTGATGACCTGTGCGCAGTCTGTTTCTCAAACTAGAAACTCGCATGCAGTTCTCTCCTGGTTAGAAACAGTTTGTGCTTGATGAGCGTGATGTACACCATCGTAGAACTTTTTCAGTTTCTTGGGAATTTTTCCATTTTTAACTTTCTTAGAAAAAGAATAACCTGATGAGTTTCAGAAAGGAGTTGTTTACATTCTGGCCATTTCTAGTCTAAAATTAAACCACAAAACTACAATCGACTAAAAGAGGACACCTTTATTGTTTCTTTAATCAGCACAACGGTTATGCCAGTTCTGCCGACATAATCCATAAACAAAAGGATTTTCTAATTATCCAATAGTCTTTTAACATGATATACCTGGATTAGCAATCACAATGAGCTACACAGTAATAAAGAAGTGATGGTTCCTGAAAATAAACCTCGTCACAGCTAAATATTCTATTATCACCGGAAATCTCGATTACCATTCCTTTATCGTTAATTGTTTCTTTGTTGAAGTTGTTTTTGCTGTCGTTATAATACTGTTATTATTACTATTATTATACAACAATAATCGTCACTTAAAACATGAGCAAAGTATAGACCATATCTTTATAAGTTTTATGTTCTTAATTTTTTAAAATGTGCTTTTCTTTCAAAAAGAAGGGAAATTTTAAGTGAGCCTAAACATTTGACTGCTAAATATATAGTTCATTAATGTATTTTCATGAATTTTAGTAATTTAACACTAAAGCACATGCGGTCCTTAGAATAAAAGGCACCACACTGATCCTTGATGTTTCACTCAGCCTTGCAGTTCAGCATGCAGGTATGACTACTAAACATTTAGCAGCATGTTGTTACTTGACTCTACTAAAGCCTTATGCATACTGGAAACGCTTGAGGACTTTACAAGACCCTGAGCATTCTAAACATGCAGTCAGTAACCTATACGTTTACTTGATTATATTAATGTTATAACACATTGTAGAGAAACATCTGGGGGACAAAACTCTCAAAGAAAGTTCAGCAAGTTATGGATCACCCGATAAATACGATCGATCCGAAATCTTTACACATATGCTCATTTGCCAGGAGCTGCACTCACTGACCATTTTGTTTGGTACGTATATCATGTACGTGCACTTTGAAGGCAAGCAAACACCCATTGCTATGGACAGTCTTCGAACTCCTTCTACTTTGTCCATCAATGTTAAGAGATCCCTGCTGAGCAGATATAGTTTAAGTGCTGGGCCTTTCTCTGTACAGCCCTCACACAGTCATGGCAGTGGCAGGCTATTGTGTGCACCGCTGGTATGAGTTTGTCAGGAAGAACAGGTTTGAATACTATGTGTACTTAATGTGCAATTTATTTGACGCACCTATTTTGTAAGTACACCAATTACAGGCTGTAGACTCAACTTTCTTTACACCCTTCTTAATAATAATTCTGTTGGTCACGTATACCCAATCCTGGTGCTCAATACTAAGTTTTATGCACATTTTATCGGCTCAAACACATACACCTCAACTCAGGAAGGGATGATCGTTAGCTGGTTGGTTGGTTGGTTAAATCGCGGGTGATAGGAGCAAGAAACACACTTATCACATGCAGGACAGGAGGCTCTCCACAACCACAATTGGGCATCTCTGCTTCAGTCTATCACCAGAGGTTATTTTTTTATTAGGTTTAAGACTTGTTGGTGAAATATTCATAGACTTGTAATGCCACTGCTGCATATGATATTCAAACACCCTGCCAAGTCAAGGTCAATGCTAAGAATGGCCTAAAAACAATAGTCTCATTGGTGTTGATCATATGAACTAATGGCCACAGTCATGTAGAAAGAATTGTGCAGAACACAACCACACATCCAATATGTAACTGTGTACCTACTATTGAGCATGAATGTGTACAAACAAAAACTTGTAGTGCATTCAATAAACTGGTAATTTTAACAAATTAAACTCAGTGTGTGTGTGACACCTACCCCACTCCAGGAACTGGGCTATGTTCTTCTCTCTCCTGAGAGGGGAATTATTGCACTCATCATACAGGCAGATGAGGACGTCCAGAAGAGCCTCGACGCTGAAACACTGGCCATTAGACTGGGCAGGACCATCCAGGAACAATTTTTCCAGCTTTTTCAAACGAACTTCCCCCGACATGATGGAACAAAAATGTAACAGTCCCTGTCTTTACAAGATCTGACAAAATTGGGTCGAAAATATAAACTCTGACATTAAAAACACGAGTCAGCTAGCCACGTCGGGGGTGAGGCTACAAACACACACAGCTAGTTAGCTAAGCTCAAGAAGACAACACTTCATGCTCCCATTCATACACAACAGAGAACCATGATGTGCTCACACTGCCTCAGCTAAAAAGCTAGCTAAGGATTTTAGCAATTTATAAATGTGTTTTCGTTTCACTGATATTATACGCTACATTTTCTGAAAGTTGTTGAAGTCACAATTGAGTCGCGTCAGAAATTAAACATCAGCGTAATGATGTCGCTCCTCTGTTCACAGTCCTGACTTCTTAATAAAACAGCGCCCGTTTGTACGCAAATACAGAGCTGCGCATATTAATAAATGTTATATATTCTGCAAAATATAGATAAATAACCTGGTTATCAGTTTGTTTTCGGCTGCATATTTGTAGTTATTAGCAGCGAACGTGCGCTAACCCTGCAGCAGAATAAGATACGCTAGGTAGCTAAGCGGCTAGCGATAGAATTGCGCTAGGTAACGTTAACTCTTGAACACCTAGACACTAGACAACGAGAATGACTTATTAAACCTTGATTTTGGCTACACTACATAGCACAGTAAATTAATCTACAAAACCTTAAACGTATTTAAACAAATTAATTTGATCCTGTGGCCAACCACAAAGTAACTTCTAAGCTAGCTAACGATACTACTCTGTAGCCATAGCAGCCGAGCTTGTTAGCTGAAAACCTAGCTAGCTGACTAACTTGACACAACTTCCAAAAAACAGTTGATAGGCAGGACAGACCGTCCGCAAAAAAATAGACCGACAACTCTATTAATAAAAACAAGTCCTTTCCACAGTCGAAACTCGGCAGAAAGAAGCGCAATTAACATTCCCTGTGTCCCCCAGCGCTGTGGAAATCCGTGCCTCTCCCCTGGGCGACCTCAGCCCCGCAGCCCACCGCGCGCAGGGAATGCGGCTGCAGCGGCAGGAAAAGGCTTCATCCTAAATATTTCCCTGAATGTAGTGCACTACAGAGGCAACAGTTTTCTATCCGGTATAGTGTCCCTATATAGGGAGTCGGGAGGCATTTGAAATGAACCAGCGAGAATTCCAAACCAACATGGCGACGGGAGCACAACAGCTGTTTTGCTTTATGGTTAAATTCAGGGATGCTGGAAGTGCCTACTCCGCAATTTCTGCATCATAAATAACTGATAAAGATACGATTATTTTTGTGTATTTATGTATTGTGGTAGAAGAACAAAATTAGTTTAAACCGAAACATTTTAGGTTTTACAGGTATATTGTGACATATTTTTAAACAATTTCATTGCTCATAAGTAATTCATCGTCTGCATTTGCTGGGACTTCCCCCATTAGCCAAAAAAAAAATAACCCAGGATCGATAATTTGTGACACTGTTTTCCTCCCCCAGTCTCTCTTTCCTTTAACAGCTTGCACACTAGCGGTCCCTGGAGTCCTGCTGTTCATCAGTCAATTCAATCACAGCTAACATTTTAGTTGCAAACGACTTTCTGCGAATTACATATAAAAAGGTGCAAAACTGTTTTATTCAGTTCAGATAATATTTTTATTAGATATATTTTTATTATATTATTATATGTGAATGAATGTTTTGTAAATGAAGGCGTAAAAATCAATTGACTTTTACAGAAGCACAGTACAGTGATGAGACTCTTTGAATGGTGTGCAAACTTTACTTGACTTGACCTGACTTAAAGAAGGCCTTACTTCCATGAATGATGAGCTGGATCCCAGAGCCCAATCACTCACTAATATGACCTGCACATTACAGGAACTCAGCTGGGGGTTATTGCCACTCCCCCTGTACATCCTGGCCTTGCTCCAACTTGTTTTCCACATATTTGATTCATTAAAGGAGTTCCTGGGAGACCAGGAGTGAAGCAGGCAATGTGTTCATGGCTTTGAGAAAACTTTCTACTTTGATGGTATCCAAGCACTAGTAAAACGCTGGGATAAGTGCTTTAGTGTAACAGTGGATTATATAGAGAAAAAAAGGTAGCATTTACTCTCATAACTGTGTTCTGTTATTTGCTCATCAAAAGTCCTGGTTTGACTTAAACGCCTCTTGTATATATTAAGTGTGCACTTTACCTTTATAGCAATACAATTCTGTCATTACAAGTGTAAAAAAAAAAAAAAAGGTTTCAGAAATGAAATTACACTTGAATGCCAGTCATCAGAGTTTGTGTTCACTTTGATTTGTTTGTTTATTTAAGGACCATTTTGTATATTATGCAGATCAAATCTGGGTTACATAAGGGAAGAAAGAGGCCTCAAGAAGCAACTGTAAAATATGAGTAGCATTTAGCTAGGAGCAAAAACAGACAAAATTTTTCCTTGTTTTTTAATGTAAGAGATAGAGCCTCCATACATAGGGGAACGTAATAAAGCAGTTGTATACATAATTATGGGAGTGGGAGAAACGTCTCGGTGTTTGTTTACAAAGAGACGGTAATCATATGGAAGCGGTTTTGTAAACAAAGTTACATTCTGCCAAAAACCTACATAAGGGGTGTCAACAAAGTCTTTATAGATAGGGGAATTTAATAAAGCAGTTACATGCCTAATTATAGAGGTGGGAGAAACGCCTTCATGTGTGTTTTATACACTCGTGGCAAAAATGGCACTCATGCACGGGAAGTATTGTAAAAACAAAAAGTCCACCAAAACATCTTCATTTTCCTTATGCATGAAAAAAAAAAAGCCCCGTACACAATATTAACGATAATGGTGTAATAGCGCCGACTGCTGGGCAAATAAAGAGCTGTACGTGATAAGTAAGATGGCTGATACTTTTAGTGTTAATGATTGCAGCACTGAGCATAAAACTATTTCATCCTATACGTTTAAATTATGCACGTTCTTTATATATTTATAAATGTCTCATATTAACATTATAATATGTTTGTTGTTTGTGAATGGAATATATTTAAGCCTATATGGATATGCATATGGCTGTTGTATTAGTCTTTTTGTTTAACAGTGGATTGAAGTGTAGCTGTGCAAGTGCTGTCAAAATCAGACATATTCGACAGCCTTACATGTTTCATTCAGGGAAGAAAGAAAAAAAAAAAGGGAATATTGGATAGTGGCCTGTAAAGCGGCCGGTCGTCAATGAATCCACGTTGTGATGCTAATGTGTGACACGCAGCCTATCATTAACACATCGCCTAATGTGTTTATTCGAGTTGCGTTTTGATTAAAAGGCTAAAAGAAAGGAGCAATGTTTAACGTTGTTTTTATCCTACTGGGCTATTGTTTTTTTCATTTGGCGAATAAAACTGACAATTCCCACTTTCGATCTAGATCATCTAACTGACCTTTAAAGTATGTAGTAGTCTACAGCCTACATAAAATACCCCGCTACAGGGCAAATAAATGAGTCTATATAATACGTGTGTATTGAGAAATGAGCCAACTGCTACGCCAAGGATAATAAGGGAGTAGACTAGACTAGATGCACTTTAAAAGCTTATAAACGTTTACTAGCGAGGCGCCTCGTTTTATCTTTTTTATTTTATTTTTTATGTTTTACATGAATGTTGCATACGCTTATTATGTGGTCTTTGCACAATTGCTTTCGAAATGATTCCCAGACTAATTTTAAACATATATTATCTTAGACTGTATCACACATATAATATTTAGCAATTAATACCTTATTACACACCAAAGCATGTGCTATGCATCAACATGGACATACACACACTTACATGCGTGCATTGCAGTATACACTGTTACATACTTCATATAAAAGAAACGTATGCGCGTTCATTCGTCTTCAAGGTGGACATAAACAGTTTGATCACAAACAGTTTCAGAAAAAGTATAAGCACCATCAATGTATTTAAACTGCCATTCATATTAAACCAAGACAGCAAGCAAACAAATATAATGAATAACTGATACAATATATTCATACTGGGGACACATTATATTTAACCCATTGAACAGAAAATATGAAAGCAATGCAATTTTAACAGAGATATCATTAATATTTTAAGTATTAAATGTGACATTATTTGTGTATTCACATGAGATTGGAAGGACTGGGAGCACATACTCAAGGAAAGCATAAGAGATCAGAAAACCTGCAGGCTCCTCTTATTCAATTAAGATGTTAGACCACTGGCCTTTTGTGTAATTGGATTTGGAATGGTCAAGTAAATCATATACAGCCCATGTAATGAATTGGAAGTCTAGTCAGGAGTATTAACTGTTCAGTGACATCAAAACTCATGAACAGGTAGACTATTAAGCTGTGTAGCTTTGTTCACTGTGAAATGTCTAAGACAATTTCATGAAAAGGATTAGTTACACAATTTATTTAAATATAATTTAGATATATGAAAAACCTTTATATAATTGGATCATCTTATAATATTAATTGATATAGTATGCTACAGGTAGCCACTGGATTAGGAAAGTGCATCAAAGGACAAGTAATATTTAATAAAAATTATAAAGAACATATATACTTTTTATATTTAATGTGTTAGGAAATGTGTCGATAAAGTTTTTTTTATAAACCAATTTTAATTTCCTATGAATTATTTCAAAATAATATAAACAGTTTAACACAGTTTCTGTAATAATAACTCTATTAAATAATGACAATAATCTAACATAAAAATTAATGCCGAAACCTTCATATAATATAATATTGTAAATATTTTCTACCATGACAAAATATCTATATTAATGACATGAATAACAGAAGGATGCGGGGAGGATATTCAGTTGCTTGTCTGAGAATAGTTGATCTATCATCAGACATTTTTGGAGGCCTGAGTTGTCTGATAGGGAACCTATGAGCCAATACACAAGGCAGACTGAAGCCAACTTTAGTCCTCCTGTTTGTGGGACAAAAAAGGTCTGACTGATCCTAGAGCAGAAATAGATAATCACCTCCTTAAGAAAACATCTTCCAATCCACATTCCAAGTGCCCAACCCTGTGGTCTGTATCTGTAATCATAACTTGATCCTTGAGAGAAAGTAATTCCTGAATACACTTTACCTCTAAATATATTCACACTAAATAAATTGCTAGACCTAAGCCCACACAACAAAGTTGTCTTCTAAATTTGTCATTAATATGGATAGAAATATATAATTTAAACCAAGTGATATAAAATCAACTTTATTGAAGTCTCAGAATGGGACTTAATGTATTATCACACTGTGCCACATTGGAGTGTTGCCTCCTACAGTACATGTTTTTATACCTATAGTATGTACATTATCTATTACGTGATCTAATAAATGTAATGTAGCAACAGACTGAACAGTGTTACCATTAAGTCCCTTTATAATTGTGCACAATATAATAATAATAATAATAATAATAATAATAATAATAATAATAATAATAATAATAATAATAATAATAATAATAATAATAACATGTTAGGTACAATATTGGCTTATGGAGATCAGTTTGGGGATTTTCTTTACTTTATACAATAAACATTAAACCAAGCATATGTTTTGTGTAATAGATTTTAAAATCAATGAAATACTTTATACTCACGCTGTATAAATACCTCAGAGACAAGGAAAATTAAGCATATCCTTAAGTAGGCTACTATATTGTATAAGGAGGAACTGGGCCCTCATGATGATACTGTTTATGTTAAATTCACATGCACGTTTTTGGGCTGCTTGTATGTAAGTATGCATGTATTTATATATGTATGTATGTATGTATGTATGTATGTATGTATGTATGTATGTATGTATGTAATGGCTTTGTTTATTTATTTACTTATTTGCTGAGACACTCATCTGAGAAAACAAAGTAACTACTCCTAATTAGCGAATGCGTCTTTGAAGTGGTTCAGACTCTTCAGGTTAACCCCCCCCCCCCCCTTCCCCTTTAAGGCTGTAAAGTGGTCTAGACGTGATGTGATGCAGGGGGTCGAGCCGCATATAAGGAGAGGACACTCCTAAGCTCTTCAGTCTCTTCACAGTATTGACCGTGTAGTACTACCACAGACCCTACGACATGGCTCTCCTCGTCCACCTGCTGCTGTGTGCAGCGCTCATCACTCTGGCGCAAACTTACTCCACTGAAAACATGAAGGAGGCGATTCTACAGAAACTTGGACTAACAGAGCTTCCCAAGATCCAGAAAAGAGATTTAGAAAATCTGGTGGTTCCGAATCACATCAAGAGCAAGTATCTGTCCATGCTGAAACTGCACCACGATCGGAGGCGAAGGTCTCTGCCCAGTTTGGCGGGAATCCTCAGGCGTATCCATAGCGACACAGGTAAGGTTTGTTTTTTCTTTTTCTGCACATTATTAAATATACGTATTAAATATACAGATGGTTTGTCAGTCAGTTGTAGCCTACATGTTGAATGTACACTTTAACTACCTACCTAAGTTTTTTTTTTATATATGTGTGTCAAACTGGGATTGAATAGTTGACTTAAATTTAAATCTTTTTATATTTGCCTGCAGATATAACAGGAGAAATTAAATACTCAGACATGACTCGACAACATCTCGTGTTTGACATGGAGACACGGCTGAAAGAAAACAGTGAGGTGGCCATGGCAGAGCTCAAACTTTACCAGACCGCTCCGCGTAAGATGCCTGTGACCGAGAAGAAGAAGCACAGACCAGTCAATCATGCCCGAGTGAGCATATACTGGGTGTGCAACGAGTCCAACCATACCTCACTGGTAGACTCGAGGTGAGCAAAATGCAAAAAGCAATGGGTCATGTTGTGAGACAAACACTTGAGGGTCATTCGAGTGGGGAAGCTGGATAAATTAAATTCGAAGAGCAAACAGTTCTGAGAACAGTTGTAGGATCGCAAAACCGAACAGGCCCCGATTCTAGAACTGATCTTAGATCTTTTTGTTGTTGTTGTTGCTGGGCTCTTTACGAATTCCAGTTTTATAATTTCTCCAGTCGAAAGAGTCTGTGATTTCTGATTGAATACTTAAAATGAAAGAAGGCACAATTCCTTGCTGAACGCACGCTCCTATCTTTGACAGGTTGGTGCCGGTGAACGAGGTCGGCTTGAGGAGTTTTGACGTGACCCAGGCGGTTCATTACTGGTCCAAGTCACTGACAAAAAGCCCACTGCATTTGGAGGTGCGGATCGAAGGAGAGAGACCTGGAAGTCATGCAGCCGAAATGGCAAAGCGAGTGCGATTTACCACGCAAAACGCCCTCGGCCAGACTGCAGGGACACCTGAACTCGTGCTGTACACCTTGAACTTGGAAGAATATGGGTAAGTGGTATTCTAACAGCGCATGCTTAGATTAACCCTGTCGTGTAGATTCTGCCCTATACTTTGGGGATATAATAAGCTATATATAAGCTATATATAAGCAGTGTCACTCATAATGCATTTCTCTATACAGGTCCCTTGGTGACTGCAAGCGCGGCGCGGACAATCAGGCGTGCTGTCGCGAAGAGCATTACATCAACTTCCGAGAAGTAACGTGGGCGCAGTACTGGATCCTAGAGCCCGCCGGATACCAGGCATTCCGCTGCGCAGGAGGATGTAAGCAGCCGAAGCGGAATTACGGCTACGGACCGAGATCTTGCTCAGTAGTCGAAAGCGCACCTCTGCCGGTCATGTACCTGCTGAAGAAGGGGGACTACACACAGATCGAAGTGGCCGAATTTCCCAACATGATCGTTGAGAAGTGCGGATGTTCCATGGACAAGATATCCACAGTTTAAAGATATCCATGTGGACTTCACACTATTTTTTGTTTATTACCCTGAGCACTTGAAATAATACTACATATTATATTGTCTTGAGTCACGTTATTTTTTTTTTAATTTTGCACCACTAAAGGCACTCTGTGATTCATTTTATTTTCTGAAAATAAAAACAAAAAAATGTCTACAATATTTTGTGTTATAGTCTACTGTATTTCAATGATTATATTGCATAAACTGCATATTATTTATAGATTACCATGTAAACGCTTATGATCTTGAATCTAATTGGCTATTTAGGGAAGGTTGTCAAAGCAATGGAATTTAGCAGGTTCTGATTTCAGTTTCAGAAATAACACCTAGGATTAGTTAGGAATTAGGAGCTATCCACATGAATCAACTAAATGCTAACGAGCACTTCATAGGACCTGGAGCGAACCAGCCATTAACACGTTTCGACACACACAACATTCTCGCTGCAATCAAATGCTGGGTTTCATACAGCTGATTACATTTCATGCAGGATGCAGCCTGCAATAAACAACTCCATTCGATTACATTCGTAATAGTTTCATGCACAGTAATTATTCTGTTAGCGCTGTATATTTTCACTAATGCATTTATTAAATTGAGCATGTTGAAGTTTAGTTTTTATTAAAAATAATAAAACGTTATTATTAACTAAACTGCGGACAAGATTGCAAAAATGAATTGTTTGAAGAACAATAATCATACAAAAAGCTTCTAGATTCTTTTTTGTCAGGAATGAAGGTGTGTCAGGTATGAAAAGAAAACAATTTTATCGAGCTTTTTAAGGTGTAGGATCTTTGAGCTATTGGTTTTATACAGCTTGCTATTTTGTATATAATATTTACTAATCAAGTATAGATTTCTTATAAAACATTTTTCGAACATTTGGCATATTAGTGTATATTATTTATTGTGGTTTCTAATTGTTATTAAAAAATGAAATACCTGGTGATGTAAATGCCTAGTAAAGGTATTATTTGAAGAACAATAGTCATACACAGAAAGAAGCTTAACTAATGTTAGGTATGACAAGAAAAGAGTTTTTTGGAACTTTTTAAAGGTATGGGATGTTCGTACTATTTGGTGTTTTACACAGCTTGTTGTTTTGTATATTATATTTACTGATCTTTTTTTTCGCTCCTTAACTTATCATCTTATATTATATTATATTATATTATATTATATTATATTATATTATATTATATTATATTATATTATATTATATTATATTATTATGCATGTTAGATGAAGATGCTCACCTTGATTTATACACCTATAAACTTTAACGCTCTTTCAATGAGACAAAAAAAAGCTATTGCTTTTGTGTTGGTTAAACGTAAGTTAAATTGATAATTCGTTTTTTCTATATGCAAGTAATTTGTACTTTGGTCCAGAATCACTGACTAATGTATGTGTGTTATTTTAACAAATGAGCAGCAGGGGGCGCTGTGTCGTCAGAAATATAAACGAAGCTGACTGCAGTGATTTTTTTTCATGAGCCGTGACGAGGATCGGTGCTGCGCTCTGATTGGTGCTTTCAGATGATTACGTCACGTGGAGGCTGTGCTAGAACTTGTTTATTATTGGATACCATCGCAACCGCACACTGGCTAATACAATAGCTAGTTAAACAAGAACGTTTTAAAAA
>JAAGKR010006748.1:0-2500 GCA_011419295.1 Clarias macrocephalus
TTTTTTTTTTATCTTAAAACTAAACAAGGTGATCAAGTGAAATCAGATCATGGAGGATTAAATAAATATGATTAAATTAAATATTATCTATCAGTTTAGTCTTGAGGGCAGCGATAATCAAAGTACTGTGTAGATTGTTGAGAGAATTGAAATACTCTGTGTGTGTATAGTGTATAAACATGGGCCCAGATGTCCGGCTTATTTTACTCTAACAGTCTTTACAGCTGTGTAATATGACTACATGTGCATTTGGACCTAAAGACTAATCAGCATCATGTAGTCGTATTACACAG
Organism: Clarias macrocephalus; assembly: GCA_011419295.1. Lineage (NCBI taxonomy): Eukaryota > Metazoa > Chordata > Actinopteri > Siluriformes > Clariidae > Clarias > Clarias macrocephalus. Next base: position 294 of record JAAGKR010006748.1, read on the forward strand.
CTGTGCCCCTCACACCCTCATGTGGCTCTTCCTCAGGCATGTAACTGTGCAGAATGTTTGCTGTAAGAGGCCCAAACCTGTTCCACAAATTGGATTTTCAGCAGAGACATACAACTGTAATGGTCATGGGGTGCACATACTTTTGCCCATAAAGTGTATATATCGTTGCCCCAGTGATAAAGTAAATACACAAACACAATGCAGTGAGCAACAGGCTTTAACTTCTGCTTTAATCAGGGTTCATGAAAGTGCAACTACAAATGCACACACACACACACGCACACACACACACACACACACACACACACACACACACACACACACACACACACACACACACACACACAGTGTTTAACAGGGTTAGTGGCTGACATGGACACTTGTTATCAGCTGACTGAGTTCCTCTTATCAGCTGCTTTTTGTGTCTTTCACCCTCTCTCTGTCTCTCTCACTGTTCTCTCTCTGTCTCACTCTCTCTCTCTGTCTCACTCTCTCTTTGTTTCTCTCTCTCTGTGTCTCACTCTCTCTGTCTCACTCTCACTCTGTCTCACTCTCACTCTGTCTCACTCTCTCTCTTGCTCTCTCTCTGTCTCACTCTCTCTGTCTCACTCTCACTCTGTCTCACTCTCACTCTGTCTCACTCTCTCTCTCTGTCTCTCTCTCTGTCTCACTCACTCTTTGTGTCTCACTCTCTCTGTCTCACTCTCTCTGTCTCACTCTCACTCTGTCTCACTCTCACTCTGTCTCACTCTCTCTGTCTCACTCTCTCTTTGTTTCTCTCTCTCTCTGTGTGTCTCACTCTCTCTGTCTCACTCTCACTCTGTCTCACTCTCACTCTGTCTCACTCTCTCTCTCTGTCTCACTCTCTCTTTGTTTCTCTCTCCCTGTGTCTCACTCTCTGTGTCTCACTCTCACTCTGTCTCACTCTCTCTCTCTGTCTCACTCTCTCTTTGTTTCTCTCTCTCTCTCTGTGTCTCACTCTCTCTCTGTCTCACCCTCTCTTTCTTTGACCCTGTTCTGATTTAGTTTGTTAATTGTGAAAATCTTTTATCATCAATTATTTATTATGATGTAAATTATTTATTATGATGTTAATTATTTGTAATAATGTTAATTATTGTATAATAATTAATAATAATTGTATAATGTATATATATTATACTATAAATGTTATTAGTGTATCACTAATTAGTGTATGGTGACAGTGTAGATTCACTTTCTATACTCTCATCATTGGTCTCTCTTTCTTCCTGTCTGTCTGTCTGTCTGTCTGTCTGTCTGTCTGTCTGTCTGTCTGTGTGTCTGTCTCGCCCTACAGACAGGACGTATTGATATGTCTCACCCCACTGTGTGTGGACACACTGGACCCGTGCTGGACATCGAGTGGTGTCCACACAATGACAACATCATCGCCAGCGGTTCTGAGGACTGCAGCGTGATGGTGAGGGGCTTTGACCTATGACCTTTGATCTGCATCCTGAACATCTGGACTAATGCATCAGCATGTCTGATAGAGCGAAATGTGTGTGTGTGTGTGTGTGTGTGTGTGTGTGTGTGTGTGTGTGTGTGTGTGTGTGTGTGTGTGTGTATGTGTGTGTGTGTATGTGTGTGTGCGTGTGTGTGTGTGTGTGTGTGTTAGATCTGGGAGATTCCTGAAGGGGGTCTGACGAGTCCTCTGAAGGATCCGGTGGTGAAGTTGGACGGTCACTCGAAGCGCGTTGGGATCCTCAGCTGGCACCCGACTGCACACAACGTCCTCATGACTGCAGGTTAATGTTAAAAATATGATATGAAGCGCACAAGGCAAACCCATAGATAGATAGATGTATGTAATTACTGCCCTCTGCTGTGTGTTTCCTGTATTACACCCTCGCTCTGTCTTCAGGTTGTGATAACGTGGTGATCCTGTGGAACGTGGCTCGCGGTGAGTCAGTGGTGCGAATCGAGTCTCACACCGACCTGATCTACAGCGCCTGCTGGAACAGAGACGGCTCGCGCATCCTCACGTCCTGCAAGGACAAAAAACTGCGTGTCTTCGATCCGCGCAAAGGCACCATCATCGCCGTATGTCCTCAAACTAATACAAATCATTTATTCCAATTTTCAACAATAAAAAAGCACTGAATGTTTGTTTTTTTTATCACATGACATGTCTTACTTTTTTCCATTCACAGTCACGTTTAATGTTTTAATCCTAAACACGGTCA
>JAAGKR010006748.1:7500-41081 GCA_011419295.1 Clarias macrocephalus
GGAGTCGCATTTCCAAATTGTCCTCACTGTAAGAGACACATAGAAAGATACCCCTCCAACCCTACATATAATAAGTGCAATAATTTATACACACACACTGGACATGTACAGAGGATTGTAGGTTTTTACATGAACTACATTTTACACTTTTTTCTTCATTAAGATGCAAAGCTCAATCTAATTATACATACATTTGCAAAATAAATGAGTATTTAATCTGAGAGGCGAAATAGAAAATTAGAATAACAGATTAAAATATGTTAAAATTTTTTCACATGATTTCTTATTTTTTAATATTAATGAATAATGTAATCGTTAAATTACACTGTATACTGTAAACACTACAACAATAAAAAAGGGGAAAAAATACAATGTTATGAAATATATGCTATTTTAAAGTACATTACTCTTATTATTATTTGGAGTAGTAGAAGTAAATATATTGCATAGTAAAGATGTATCGTTTCTGTATCGTTTCTATTCATGAAATGTAAAAACTGTAATTATCTGACAAATTATGATATTAAGTTATTTCAATATTCTGATCTGAAGAAACCTATAATACTGGAGGTGTTCTAACAGTGTTATTGTTGCTGAGGATCAGGAAAATAAATCTATTTTAAGGAATTTTCATGAATAAACCGAGTTCATCACTAGATGAGGTGTTGCTACGCTGGCTTGTGCCACCAGAGGGAGATAACGAGCACCATCTTAATTATCGGTGCATCATCCACGCTGAGCTCCCTGACCTGCACTCGATCTACAGCAAGCGGCGCTGGACCAAGGCCAGGAAGATGGTGAAGGACCTCAGCCACCTCAGCAATGGACTGTTCACTCTGTCGCGGTCAGGAAAGCGCTTCCGCTCCCTGAGGGCCGATACAGAGAGACTGAGGAGGAGCTTCTTCCCGCAGGCAATATGGTCTCTCAGTCAGAACACCACACAGGACTAAACCATTTTGCACATTCACACTTATGGACATTTGGACATTTGTCATTTTTGCACTCATTCTGGACATTCATGGCCACTTATGCACACTGCACACCTGCACATTCATGCACATTTACATATTTCTATTTCATTTCTCTGCTCGTTGCACATAAGTCACTTTTAATAAGACACTTTCATGCATATTTTTCATGCCGGACATGTGATCTAACTTCTGTGATTTAAGTTGCGTGAATGCGTGTTTGTATCTTCAAAAGTTCGTAACTCGAATGTTCGTATGTAGGGGACTTACTGTAGAAGGCCTGTAGCTCTTCAATTTCAAATTGAAATGTAAATTTTCTTTGTTACATACACAGTTATACACAGTGCTATATGCAGTGAAATGATTATCTTTAGCCTGAGGTCATCAAGCTTGTTCTCCAGCGACACTGACTTGTTTCCCCCCCGGGCCGCCACTTCAGGTCGCGACCTTTGTTCTGAGGATATTGTAGACGAATAGAAATAAGAGTCTCTCTCTATCGTACCTAATGTACTCAATTGTCATTATTTGCCAGTTGTAAGTTACTGAAAAAAAGTTGTGACTACAGTCGACCTCACCGGCACCAACCTGGAACTCCGGTGAGGCATTTGGAAGTTTATTACACTGTATTAAATTGTGTGTGTGTGTGTGTGTGTGTGTGTGTGTGTGTGTGTGTGTGTGTAACGTGATTGCCATGTTTCCTCTTAAAGTTCCTGATTTAACCGTATGAGAATTCAGCCATTTTAGTCCGTCCTTCTTTTGTCAATGAGCTACAGGCCCCTTCTACAGTTTAATAATGTTAAATGAGAGTTAATGTTTAAGGAGATTTCAGTTCTACACCAGAGCTGGAGGAGGAACTGCGGAGAGAGAGGGGAAGGATGTGGAGAAGGAAATTACACATTAGACACACACACACACACACACACACACACACACACACACCGTCAGGTGCTCGCACATGAGTGTGTTCAGTTCTGTGTTTGTGATGAAATTGTTGATCCACACATAATAGAAAGTTAAGTAGGACTTAATAGTAGCATTAAGGCATCAGGGCCCGTATTCACATTCACGTAGCTCATTTGACAAAAGAAGGACGGACTAAAATGGCTGAATTCTCATACGGTTAAATCAGGAACTTTAAGAGGAAACATGCCAATCAATTAGAATTCTCTCTCAGAGCTCCTATCTTAGCCTAAAAAGGTTTACTGTAGCTGGGAGTCCTAGAATAAAACTGATTTAGAAAACTTCTTAGAGCAACTCTGAGTAAGGAAAGTATAAAACCCTTTATTTTAGTGAGGGCGTGTGGTCGACCCCGTTGCTAGGGATGATGCAGCAGTTCAAGGACTGTGATTGGTTGATAAAAAATAACCTCCGCAAAGGTCTTGAAATGTCCTCTTAGTAAAAACAGAATACATGACAATAGAACAGACAGTGAAATCATAATGTTTGTATGTAAGGAAATTGTATAATCATGACTACAGGCTACTTTATGCAAAGTTTCTGTTATAGGCTAAATATCTTATAAGATAATTAAACAGTCAAATGTTGAAAATGTGTCGACTTTTGGAACAACTAATTTCCACACAGTAGTTACTATATTTAAGTTCTTACATTTATTTACAAAAACTGATTTTATTACTTGTGATCCATTTCAGATTGATGGGAGCAAAATGTCTCAGCTTTTACCAGTTTACATGATTACAGGAAAGTTTATTTAAAGCTTTGTGAATACGGGCCCTGGAGTCTGGTGACGAAGATGATGATGACGATGATGTCAGTATAAGAAAAATTAATTCAGAAACAGGGACTTTAAAGATCAAAAGAGAAGCTGAAGTTTTAGGGGAAATGCTACGATTAACGATTTAAACACTACGACTAACGCTACGATTTTAGCAACAGTGAGAAGCAGAAACAAAAAACAATCTGGGCTCGTATTCACAAAGCTTCTAAGCCTAAAAGTTGCTCCTAGTGACGAAATTCTAAGAAAAATCTTAGAATTATGGCATTTTCTTAGAATTTTCCCTTAAATTTAGGATTAAATTTTAGTTAAGATAAAAATGATTCATAAAACATCTTGGCCCTAAAAACAGCTCCTAAGGTAAAATTTGTTAAGAGTTGAGAGGAGGACTTTTAAGAGGCTTAAGAGTTTCTATAGCAGAGGACAAAATGGCAGAAAGAAGACATTCGCCAAACACTGAACGTAAAGCTAAAAGTAAACGCTGCTCTTCTGTCCAGTCTGGTTTTCTTGTTGTTTTACTTCCTTCCATCTCTCTTGGATTGTTGGCTACATACCATCCAAAAGTGTAACGTAAATATACTGTCCATGTAAATTGGTAAAAGCTGAGACATTTTGCTCCCGTCAGTCTTAAACAGGTCACAATTAATAAAATCAGTTCAGCAAATAAATGTAAGAATTTTAATATAGTGTAGAAATTGGTTGCTTTAAAAGTCGACACATTTTCAACATTTGACTGTTTTAATTATCTTTAGCCTATAACAGGAACTTTGCATAAAGTAGCCTGTAGTCATGATTATACAATTTCCTTACATACAAACATTATGATTTCACTGTCTGTTCTATTGTCATGTATTCTATTTCCACCAAGAGAGCATTTCAAGACCATTTCAGAGGTCAGAGGTTATTTTTTATCAACCAATCACAGTCGTTGAATTGCTGCATCATCCCTAGCAACGGGGTCACACGCCCTCACTAAGATAAAGGGTTTTATACTTTCCTTACTCAGAGTTACTCTAAAAAGTTTCCTAAATGACTTTTAGTCTAGGACTCCCAGCTAGGACTTTTTAAGCTAAGATAGGAGCTCTCTGAGAGAATTCTGAGAAGCTTTGTGAATACGGGCCCTGATGAACAAATGAGTCACATTTAAACAATCAAGGAAGTTAATTTTAATAAGTTTTAGTATTTAATCATTACAAACCTGTCATCACACACAGTGTCTCACGCAGCTCTACAAAGCTTTTTGACAGTAATGGCATGAAACTAAAAGCTTCAAATAAGAGGAAAACATGCTAGTATGTGGAATCTGATATCTTGAAAAAGTTTTTAACAAAATGGAGACTTTTTGATGCAACCGTTTAGTTTTAATGATGATTAATTAAGATTTTCATTATTTTGGGGCAGGGGTAGCTCAGTGCTTAGGTCCGTGGCTCAAACCCCACCACCACCGTGTTGCCCCTTTTGGGCCCCTGAGAAAGGCCCTTAACCCTCAACTGCTCAGGTGTATAATGAGGTAAAAATCTAAGCCTCTCTGGATAAGGGCGTCTGACAAATACTGTAAATAGAATTTTAATAAACTTGCTTTATATTTACAACAGTTTTTCAGTTGAATCCATGCTCTGGAAAGCCCCGCCCCTTTTTATTATAACCTTTTCATACTAGCACATGGACAAAGCTCCAGTTAATTTTTTTTTTTTTTTTTAAGAAAGCTGGAGCTGAGGCATGGCTACTGCTGTGGTTGCTGTTGTAGCATTTGGTGGAGCCTCAGAACAGCAGTGACTGCAGCAGCACAGCAGCACTCCGGCCAGCAGGAGGAGCACTCCTCCGGTAAAGCCCATAAAAATGCACAGTCCAGGCCATTTGTTGCCTGACAACTCGCTGGCTGCCAGGCTGATGGGGATGACGAGCATGAGGCCAGCTAAGAACATGCCCACGCCCACACATCGCTTGGGGTTGTTGTTTTTAATGTATGCGGTGTAGAGCGCCAGCAGAGACATCAGCGCCACCATGCAGCACAGGATGGTCAGCGCGCGCGCCGCGTGGGTTTCATCACTCAGGGCTAGCAGTGAATTGTAGACTTTACACACGTTCTCACCAGTGCTCTGGTACAAACACTCCATCCACAGACCTACATGCAACTACACACACACACACACACACACACACACACACACACACACACACACACACACATTTTGGAGTTCAGACATGCACCAACCTACAGCTGACCTACAACTCTCACTTCTTACACACACTGTACTGTGTGTTATTCTATTTCTGCTGTGTGTGTGTGTGTGTGTGTGTGTGTGTGTGTGTGTGTGTGTGTGTGTGTGTGTGTGTGTGTGTGTGTACCTCTGTATGGATTGGTTGTATATAATGGTAGGAGACCCTCCAGCTGGGGGCGGCACAGGTGATGATGGCAGCGATGAGACCCAGAAGTCCCAAACCCATACACACGACGTGGAGACATTTCGATCCCATTCTGTAGGACAGAGAGTGAAGGAGGATGGAGCGGAAAGTGTAATGTGATGTTTATAAACGCTCACTGAGAATGAGTAAGTAGTAAATCTCCCTGTAGTTATAGGGAGCATCACTGCGAGTAATCCTAGACCTGCCTACGCTGTGTGTTTTGGAGGAATATGTTTAAAAAAGGAAGAGAGAGAGAGAGAGAGAGAGAGACAGAGACAGAGACGGACAGACTGAGAATGCTGTTGATGACCCCTTTATATCTAAATATAATGTTTCTTTTTAAGCTGGAGATTTTAATGTAGATTTTAAAATACTGAAAGTTTGTTGTCACCTTGCGAGATGTGTGAGCGATGTGTGTGTAAATCCTGTTTTGCATATTTACATTTCCAGAGGTTTTATATATTGAAATTAAATCACCTATTATTGTATCACTTACAGTATACAGTACAGACCAAGAACATGTTGAGCGAGCAGGGAAGACACTGCACGCGCAGAATTGAGCTGTTGAGCGCGCAGTGGAGACACCGCACGCACATAGAGCGCTTTGTCTGCTCTCAAAATGTCGAACCGCGCGCTCAGAATTGTGGCAGGAATATAACGCCATAAGAGACGTGTCTGCTGCTAGAACTCTGTGTGGCATTGACCTGCTCTCTGATCGGAGCTGCTGTTAACCTGCGATTTCTGAGGCTGGTGACTCGGATGAACTTATCCTCCGCAGCAGAGGCGACTCTCGGTCTTCCTTTCCTGGGCCGGTCCGCATGTCAGCCAGTTTCTTTGTAGCGCTTGATGCTTTTTGTCACTGCACTTGGGGACACTTTCAAAGTTTTCCCAATTTTTCAGACTGACTGACCTTCATTTCTTAAAGTAATGATGCCACTTGTTTTTCTTCACTTAGCTGCTTTTTTCTTGCCATAATACAAATTCAAACTCTTTGAATGACAAGGTGTCCAAACTTTTGCTCTGTGCTGTATGTTATTGTTGGTTTTTCGGCTACTCCTGGCAAGGGAACGCCACAGCAGACCTGGTCCACATACACATGAGCTTGGCACAGGTATTATGCCGGATGCCCTTCCTGACACAACCCTCCCATTGTTTATCTGGACTTGGGACCGGCATTGCATCCAGTGGCTGGGGTTTGGGCACTGACTGGAAATCAAATCCGGCCTTTCACATTATTATTATTATTATTATTATTATTATTATTATTGTTGTTGTTGTTATTATTATTGTTATATACAAATACTGCAGTTATAGTAGATCTTGTCACAGACCTTCGTGTTTACCTGTGCACTCCGCTTCCATGATCCACCCCGCTCCTTTCTTCCCACCACCTTGTTCTCCACTCTGCTCACCTGTTCTTCACCAGTAATCACTTCTCTTTCCTATTTAAGCCATGCACTAACAACACCTTCTCGCCTTATTCTTATTTGCCTTTCAAAGCTCAATTTTTCAGCTTTTTCTTTATGCATGTCTCTCATGTATCGACCCTGCTCCGTTTCTATAGACTTCTCCCTTGTCTCAGATTCTCATGCTCACGAACCCTCTGTTACCGACCTCAGAATTACCGGAACTGTTTAACGACCATGAATCTGAATCGGACTCCTTCTCGCCTTCCCGGCTCTGAACCGCTTTAGACAACAAATGATTTCTACAAACCAGCCACTAACCTGCGCGACATCTCTTCGCTTACGCCGGCTTTCACTCCTCTCTCTGTGGCTCTCTGAGCTTCCATCTCCTTGCAAGGGTCACTCTCCGCACGTCCGCATTCCAGAGCAGCTCTCTGTGCACACATTGCTTCCTCGAACCGCAGGCTGCGTCATTTCCCACTGAACGATCCAAGGTCGCTTATATAATTACTCTCCTCTCAGGAAGTGGGGAACAGCATTGTGGGAAGCCCAGGTCCATTGTTGCTTCACTTATTAAGCATTCACTGATGAGACGAGGAGCGTTTTAGCCTGTATATGCTCCCACTAAGTCAGATAATGAGAAAGAACCAAATTGCTATGCTGATGATACCCAGCTTTACCTCGCCTTATCTCCAAATGATTATAGCCCCGTAGACTCCCTCTGCCAATGCACTGATGAAATTAACAGGTGGATGTGCCAAAATTTTCTTCAGTTAAACAAGGAGAAAACTGAAGTCATTGCATTTGGAAACAAAGATGAAGCTCTGAAGGTGAATGCAAACCTTCACTCTAGGGGTCAAACAACTAAAAATCAAGTCAAGAATCTTGGGGTGATTCTGGAGACAAACCTTAGTGTCAGTAACTAAATCAGCATTCGAACATCTCAAAAACATGGCAAGAATGAGATGTTTTGTTTCCAGTGATGACTTGGAGAAACTTGTCCATGCCTTTATCACCAGCAGGGTGGATTATTGTAATGGTCTCCTCACCGACCTTCCCAAGAAGACCATCAGACAGCTGCAGCTCATCCAGAACGCTGCTGCCAGAATTCTGACTAGAACCAGAAAATCTGAGCACATCACACCCGTCCTCAGGTCCTTACACTGGCTGCCTGTAACATTCAGGATAGATTTTAAAGTCATTTTACTCGTTTATAAATCACTCAATGGCTAAATACACTGCAGATCTGCTCACTGAATATAAACCTAACAGACGCTCAGATCATTAGGGTCGAGTCAGTTAGAAACACAGCGGGTTCGCGCAAAACAAGGGGAGTCGCTTTTAGCTGTTATGCTGCCCGCAGTTGGAACCAGAAGAGATCAGATGTGCAAAAACATTAGTCACATTTAAATCTAAACTTAAAACTCATCTGTTTAGCTGTGATTTTATTGAATGAGCTCCGTGCTACTGTACATCCAACTGACTGCACTATTTTATGTTTATTTAATATTGCACAGGTTAGTGGCTGAATTGTAGAAATCATTTGTGGTCGAAAGCGAGCAGGGTTCAGAGCCGGGGAGACAAGAGCAAGAGTCCATGATCAAAATTCATGGTCGTTAAACAGTTCCAGAGGTCGGTAACAGAGAGTCTGTCAGCATGAGAATCATGCTGAGCCGTGGGCGAGGTTGGTAGAAACAGAGCAGCGTCGAGAACGTGAGAAAACTTGGCACACAATAATCTGGTGAGGAGGTGATGTTAGTGCATGGAAGCGGGAAGAAAAGAGCGGGTGGATCGTGGAAGCAGAGTGCACAGGTGATCAAGTTCAAGTTCAAGTCGGCTTTATTGTCACTTCAACCATATACAATTAATACGCAGTGAAGCGAAACAACGTTCCTCCAGGACCAACGTGATACATGCAACATAAATTTAAGTTGCCAGAAAAACTAACTAGCTTTTAAGAGACCTAGTTAGCTGGCTAGTGGAGACAAGACAGATTGACCTGACAACATAAATGAACAACATAAATTAAGAAAAACTAACTAGCCAACTTAGAGAGGAACTACTGTATCTACGGGTTTTTTTTTAATTTTTTTTACAGACAACATAAAGTGCACGTGCAAATGTGCAAACATGAGCGACAAAGTGAAGGTGCGACAAACACAACATAACATAACATAACATAACATAACATAACATAATACTCTGTGGTGTTGAGGTGGTGAGTTGAGGTAAGGCAGAAAGAGTAAACGTTCCTTAAAGTAGCAGCAAGAATTAAAAAGTTAGTGCAAAATTAATCCAGTAATGAATATCGTGTGAAAGAGCATTTACAGGTTGGTGTGTACAGTAGTTGTGTAGTGTAGATCTGTCACGCTCTCCGCGCTTTCGCGCTGATCTGAGAGCACATCCGCCTTCTGACACGTCCATTCCCACGCTGTCAAGCTGCTCATCATGCGGCCATGTTTTTTCCCACGCTGTCATCTCTCGTCACACGCCCCCCTGGCCGACACACCAGTTTCTCATCTGGCGCTGATTTCTTCCGGGATATAAGGAGACGCAGCACGCTATTTCGCTGTCGGATTATTGTGTGTTTTTTGCTCCAATATTCTAGCGTTTTGTTTCACGTTCTTCACATTACCAATCACGCTTAGTTTTTCTCGTTTTCCCTCGGAGTCCCTCTTGTGCCACGTCGTGTCTTTGTTCTTCGCTTCCTACCCTCCACACTCCAGCCAAAACGGAGGATCCTTCAGATATCTCCAACGTCCCCTCTCATTACCATGATCTCAAGCAGGTTTTCAGCAAGACAAGAGCCATGTCGCTTCCTCCACATCGACCCTACGACTGCCCTATCGACCTTCTCCCAGGCACGTCTCCGCCCAAGGGTTGACTGTATGCTTTGTCTCGCCTAGAAAGAGAAGCCATGAACACATACATAACAGATGCCCTGGCTGCTGGTATTATCCGCCCATCCTCCTCACCTGCGGGGGCAGGATTTTTCTTTGTGAAGAAAAAAGACGGGACCCTTCGCCCATGCATTGATTTCAGGGGGCTCAACGAAATCACTGTCAAGCACAGGAACCGCTACCCACTCCCACTCATGACCATGGCCTTCAAAGTACTCCACGGGGCCAACATCTTCACTAAACTGGATTTGCGAAACGCTTATCATCTGCTTCGTATCCGTGAGGGCGATGAGTGGAAGACGGCCTTTAACACTCCTATGGGGCATTACAAATATTTGGTGCTTCCCTTTGGGTTGACCAACGCCCCCGCTGTCTTCCAATCCCTCATCAATGACGTTCTCCGCGACTTCCTTAATACCTTTGTGTTCGTTTACCTAGACGACATCTTAATTTTTTCTCAAAGCCTGGAAGAACACCAGCACCACGTTTGTCAGGTTCTTCAGAGGCTTCTGGAGAACAACCTCTATGTTAAGGCAGAGAAGTGTGAGTTCCACACATCCTCCACCACCTTCTTGGGCTTCATCATTTCCCCGTCCAAGCTAGAAATGGAACCAGCCAAGGTACAGGCCGTCACTGATTGGCCCACACCAGACCTCCCGGCGAGACCTTCAAAGGTTCCTTGGCTTTACCAATTTTTATCGCCGCTTCATCCGAGGATACAGCTCCGTCGCCGCCCCGCTGACCTTGCTAATCTCCGTTAAGACCCGTTTCTGCTGGAATAAGGAGGCAGATCAAGCCTTTGCTGACCTTAAGAAAAGATTTACCTCTGCTCCTATCTTAACACTCGCCAGTTCGTGGTTGAGGTCGACGCCTCCAATACTGGCGTTGGGGGTATTCTCTCTCAAAGGTCCACCCATGACAATAAGATGCATCCTTGTGCATTCTACTCCCGTCGCATATCCCCAGCAGAGAGAAACTATGACGTAGGGGACAGAGAACTCTTGGCTATCACGCTAGCTCTGGAGGAGTGGCGACATTGGCTGGAGGGGACTGAGCTCCTGTTTTTTGTGTGGACTGACCGTAGGAAACTGGAGTACCTGCGCACAGCTAAAAGACTCAATGCTCGTCAAGCCCGACCAGGCTCCAAGAATTCTAAGCCGGATGCCCTCTCACGCCAGTTTTCTTCCTCCCAGGACTCCACGCCATGCGACACCATCCTCCCGTCCCATTGTCTCATCGCAGCTTTGAGATTAGACATCGAGACCAAGGTTCAGCAGGCCCTAATCCAAGAGCCTGGACCAAGTAATGTTCCCCTGAATCGCCTCTTTGTTCCCTCTCGCCTACCCTCACAGGACTCTCAATTTCGCCCCTCGACTACGGCTTCGCTTCACGATTCGGCTCAACGCTCTCACGGACGGACCTAACATCATCGAACTTTCACTTTCACTCCTCGACTACGGCTCCGCCTCTCGTCTCTCCAGAGTACACAGCTTCAGACTACCTAGCCCAAGCATATCTAAATCATCTCTGCTCCTCTGCTCTTGAATCCATCTCTTTGCTCTTTCGTCGCACGCCCCTGACAAGATCAGTGTGTTTGCTCTTGTGCTGATTAGTCAGTCCAGTCTCAATGTTTTGAGGTAGTTGAGTTAAGCTGAGTGATAATGTGTGTGTGCATGTGTGTGTCTGTGTGTGTGTATTATCAGTCTAGTCCCTTTTTGTTGAGGAGATGGATAGCTTGTGGAAAAAACAATGTTCAAGACTTGTCAGACTTGAATGTTGTCTTGTCAACATTCAGAGACAGGTTGTTGTCTTTACATCAGCCTCTGCACTTCCTTCTGTATGCTGACTTGTTGTTCTTGCTAATGAGACCCACCAAGGTTGTGTCATCAGCAAACTTGATGATGTGATTCGAACTGTGTGTCGCTACACAGTCGTGAGTCAGCAATGTGAACAGCAGCGTTGTGGGGCCCCAGTACTCAGTGTGGTGGTGCTGGAGGTGTAGTTCCCAATCCGTACTGACTGAGGCCTTCTGGTCAGAAAGTCCAGGATCCAGTTACAGAGGGAGATGTTCAGGCCCAACAGGCTCAGCTTCCCAATCAGGGGGGATGATAGTGTTGAATGCTGAGCTGATATGTGTCCTTATTGTCCAAGTGTGTAAGGGCAAGATGGAGTGTGGTGGAGATGACGTCGTCCATTGAACGGTTAGGACGGTATGCAAATTGCAGTGGGTCCAGTGAGGGAGCCAGCAGGGTCTTGATGTGTCTCATGACAAGCCGCTCGAAGCACTTCATGATGGTGAGTGTAAGTGCAATGGGACGGTAGTCATTGAGACAGGACACAGAAGACTTCTTCAGCATGGGGAGGATGGTAGTGGCCTTGAAACACGTGGGAATGACGGCACTGCTCAGACAGATGTTGAAGATGTCGGTGAGAACGGGCTTCACCTCTCTGATGGCTCTGATGGCCCAGGAAAGTTTGACCCTTGCTCTTTTAAGGGCCACCTTGTCCCCTGCTCTGAAGGCAGAGTCTCTGGTTCTCAGTAGTGTACGCCCTTCCACAGTAGTCCACGGTTTCTGGTTGGGTCATGAGATGATGCTCTTGGAGTCAGTGACGTCATCGGTGCACTTGTTGATGTAGCTGGTCACTGATGACATGTACTCCTCCAAGTCGGTGAAGTCGCCGTAAGTTGCAGCCTCCCTAGACATGTTCCAGTCTTTGTTCTCGAAACAGTCCAGAAGAGCAAAGATGGCTCCTGCTGGCCAGGTTTTCACCTGCTTCAGAACCGGTTTTGAACGCCTGACGAGTGGTCTGTATGCTGGAATTAGCATAACAGAGATGTGGTCTGAGTAGCCGAGGTGGGGGCAGGGCTCTGCCCGATATGCGCCGGGGATGTTTGTGTAAACAAGATCCAGCGTGTTTTCCCCTCTTGTTGCAAAGTCCACATACTGATGGAATTTAGGAAGCACTGACTTGAGATTTGCATGGTTGAAATCTCCAGCAACAATAAACAGTCCATCCGGGTGTGTATTTTGCAGTTCACTGATCTTTGCATACAGCTCCCATAGCGCTTCCTCAGCATTAGCGCTAGGTGGAATGTACACACCGATAATGAACGGTGGTGAATTCCCGCGGTAAATAAAAAGGTGGACATCTAACAGTCACAAACTCCACCAGCGAAGAGCAATAACTAGAAACTAGCACAGAGTTCTTACACCATTTCGTGTTGATGTAAACACACAAGCCACCGCCGCGAGACTTACCACACAAAGCTGCATTTTTGTCGGCGTGAAACGTGGCTAGCCCGTCTAGCTGAATGGTGGCGTCCAGTACTCCGTCCTGAGCAATGCTTCTTGAAAACAAAGACGCAGCAGTCTCTAACCTCACACTGTGTAGCCTGCTGGAGTTGGATGTAGTCCAGTTTATTTTCCAGGGAGCAGACGTTGGATAAGATGATGAATGGAAGAGCCGGCCGGCTAGGGTTTGATTTTAGCCTAGCACAGACTCCCGCCCGCTTGCCACGCTTCCGCTTCCTCGCGCATCACTTCTGATGTCCACCCCTCCGACCGCCGGCATCAGGCAACGCAGCGAGGCGAGGTCACGTAGGTTTTCCAGCAGCTCATCATGGATGTCGTTCACCGGGTTATTTATGTACAAAAGTGTCTGGTGGTGGAACGTATGGACACCAGTTGCGCCGATGTCCATACACAGAGTAAAACAAACGCTCTACACACAAAAAGTAAACAACGGAGCACCATTTTGACTCCGGAGTGGCCGCTGCGTGCTACTGCCGCGCCGCCATCTTGGATACATTTTAAGTAAGTAACCGTGATGGGTCCTACATCCTACATTGTTTTTAAACCAGACTAGAGATGGCAGCAGCATAGAGACGACCCAAAATATGTAAAAAAAAAAAAAAAAAAAGACAAGCATCTAAACCTGCAGCTTTAAACAGCGCGTTCAAGATTCTCTCTTCAATTTCCTTAAAAATAAACACACAAAGTAACAAAACGTGTTTGGTCTTACTCTGAAGTGGAGAACCGACTACGATTGTGTGTAAGTTTACATTTTCTCCTGGTAAAACCTGCTGAGTCTAATCTCACAGAAACTCTAACAAATAATATTTTTAATGCATTTCAATCAAAATATTTGAAAATGGAATAATTATGCTGATTAGCTTCAAGAACTACAATCATCACTCATTTCAAATCAACTTTCTTTAACATAACTTTAACAGTACATTTAAACATTGAGTAAACCCCCATCACTTTGATGGTCTCTCTAAAATCTGAATAGATCCTCTGTGTCAGTGGTTCCTTCTCACACAAGCAAGTTGCCCGTCTGAGGAGGACTCGGCCCGGAGAGCTCCGCAGGATTTCCGCACACAGCTGATGCAGGACTTTCTCCTTGTGTAATAGAGTTTCAGGTCGTGTTTCAACACACTTTCTGGTTTCCAGCCCTGCACTTTACAGACTGTGATTTCTTCCTTAATCTTTTTCACAGTGGATGAAATTCTTGTGTTGAAAGATGTTCATTTTTTAGCAATTCTCTTACAATGTTACAAGCTACGACACACTTCCACTTGTACCGACTGAACCTTATCCAGATGATATTTTGTCACCCAGTCATGATCCTCTCTCCTGATACCAGTTCACCTGCTTACTGTGGAATGTTTAAAAATGGTGTAACTCACTGGATATTCTATAATCTACTGAGCAGTAAGATCGTATAATGTATCCACACAAAATACTATGTAGTGGCTACGAATTACTAAGGCATGGGAATGAGATACAATGCTGTGGCCACGACTTAAGAATGTGTGGTAATGAGGTCATTTGTGCCCCATATGTGACAGAATGATTGTTGGTTGGTTGCTGTGTGACAGTCAGTAAAAAGGTAATAATGAATATGAACTAACAGCCAAAAACAAAATCAATGTAAATTCGTCTTTAGTTTACAAAAATCTAAATGCAACGAGGTTATTGGCTGGTGGCGACATCTCGGGATCACACATACAGTACAGTAGTTGTTACCTTTAGTTGTGGCCACAACATAGTATCTTGTTCCAATACTGTGATAAGTAGTACCATCCCCCTCCAACCCCCCCCCCCCCACACACACACACATACACCCCCCCGAAACACAAACACAGAAATCAGATTATTGTTCTAGCATTAAAAAAATCCCAATCAATTCAAAAAGTGCGATTTTCAAATTCTACATGATTGCTGGACTTTCACTGAACTGCTCCTGCACATACTGCGCTTGCAGTAAATCTTAACATCCCACCAGGTAACTAATACGACCTTTCTGTAAAATTCTGCGCCCCTGGTTTACGCAATACTTATACTGAAGGACTTCTGTGTAGTAATGCAGTCTGATGGATGTACATTACCACTGTGTTGAATCCAAACACTGTACCTGCAGCTGCTGCTGGGGACGAAGGTTCAGATCCAGTTCTGATTAAAGTTCCTGATGACGAGGACAGAAGGAGAAAAGAGAGAAAGTCATGTTGATGAGTAAGAGGTGAATGAAATACCTGGTTCTCTCTCTCTCTCTCTCTCTCTCTCTCTCTCTCTCTCTCTCTCTTTCTCTCTCTGAGCTGCTTCTGCTTTTTTTCTGTTAAAACATTGCTTGAGGTTGTGAAATGTAACACTGATTTGTACTTCTCCTTTTTTTAGTCTCTGTAAAAGCAGCAGTTGAAATTAGTTGGATCTTTTCTGAATGTACAGTATTTGTATGTACACAGTTTATACTCTGCTCAGCCAAAAAACACACCTGGATGTAACTAAGCGAATAGTTAAGAGGCTTCCATTGGAGAATCACTGCACTGATTAATGAGGTTCGGCTGCAACAAGTTATTTCACCCTCACTGATGCAGTGAGGAGCTTCTCATTTCTTACACAACCATGTCAGCGACACATCCTGTGGGCGTGGCAAAGATGCTACTCTGTTTCAGAAGAGTCAAATTATTGTCCTACATCAAGCAGAGAAAACAACTAAGGAGATGCTGAAACTAAAATCGGGTTAAGAACATTAATAGATGGAAGAATTTCTGAATGATAGTGACGGGAGATCATTTAAACATTTGGTGAAATCAAATCGAAAGCAAAAAATAACAGTAAAACTCGGAGCTCTATCATGTTGTGAGAATGGGACGGAACTCACATGGACCGTCTGAACGTCTGAAGTCCCGCCTTCTCTCCTTGCTTGTTGTCTTTGTTTGATGCAGGACTCAGATGTGATTCTTCTGAAACGCACTAACAGCTTTTACCTGACTGCAGAAGACGTCTCGCTACATGGCTGTGTTAGAAATGAACAGCGTCTCACTGCATCAGTCAGGGTTTAAGCTGTAACTCAATTAATCACTTCACTAATTATCCAGTCACGAGTACTTGGTTATAGTTAGTTTATTTAAATCTACATCCAAATGGAGACATTTTCTCCGGTATTTAATAAACAGCTGCTCTAGTTCTACTGAATGTTATTAATGGTCAGGTTTGACCCCCAGTGCCACAATACTCTGTTCTCGCCCCACAGGACCTTTATGTTTTTAGTACTTTGTGTTGATGTGGGACTTTTAGGGTGACATGGTGTTACAGCGTCTTGTGCTTCACAAATGAGCTCAGATTAGCCTCTTAATCATTCTTATGATTGTGTAACGCTGCTTTGCAACACTGTCAATTGTTAAAAGTGCGATACAAATAAAATTGAATTGAATTAATAAGTTGTATATTTGTTTTTATGATTTGTTGATTCTTAGATTCTGTCGTTGTCTTGGATCTGTTGGATCACTTTTTTGTAAGTTACTATTGTTTTTATGGTTTTTATCTCTGTTCATGCTCCAGATTTTGGTTTTGTTTATGTGTATTTATTGAATTGAAAGTCACCCTCTGCACTTACGCCATATCCATGATCGTAAATTACATACAATTTTACTGTGGCTGTGTTTACCAGACATACTGCAAATGAAGACGAAAAAAGAAAAAAGAAAAGTGTAAGTGAAATGTTATTCCTCTTACATATAGACAGTGGAGATGGAGATCATAGAGAAGAAATGGAGGGAAACGGAGAGAGGTTTCCATGGTGGAGGTGGATACAGTGGACACAAAGACAGTGGAAAGGGAGATGCCAGCGAGACTGAGAGAGCAGAGACAGGTGACGGTGGAGACGGAGAGAGTAGAGAGTGAGATGGTGGAGACTCAGACAGCAGGAGATGAGGTGGTGGGGACAGATAGAGAGTGAGATGAAGACAGAGGCAGTGGAGACAGAGATGATGGATCTCATGTACCGGAGTCTCAGATCACATCATCACTAATCCGTGCGCTTGGTTTCGATTAAAGTGGCCTTCAGACAATCACAGTCCACACACATGGTGTAGTTTTGACACTGTTGATTTGCTCGTCTGCAGTGTTCATTATTTCATTGTGGCTTTATAATATCTAAGATTCCTCCCAAAAGTATTTTCCCATATTTCCCAGGACTAGAGTTAATGAATCAAGAGGAAAAACGAATCCTTATCTACACACGTGATATCAAACCTCTAAATGTTCTTTAGAGAAAAATCAACTGACTCGTCTCTTTAACTTTGAAGTCAACTTCAGTGATCCTCAGAATATATTTGTTTTTTAAATGCAACATTTGCATGAGATAGTTACAAAATGTCCAGTAGTTATAAAGTATTTCTCATGTTCTGTCTCTTTTTACTGTGTTTCCTACAGTAGCTCTAAACTTTATAATAAAACAGTAACGCTGCACACCAGCACCATCAGTTGACTCAAAACTCCAAATGAACACATGAAACATGGTAGGGATTTAGAAATTTTAATAAAATATAAAAAGCAAAGCCATAATGTTAGTTTTATTTTTTTTTTACATAACAAAGCAACATTATACACAGCGAATCAGGTCTTGTGTCTTGTGTTCACTTCAGCTTCGGGTAAACGTTTCAGTTTACCCGAAACGTTGCAGATTTAAAGATTCCAAATGAAGGAAAAAGTTATAAAATACATCAGTTCACCACTTTTACACAATTCTGCTGATTATATCATTCAGTAACACAAACGCTGAGACATCATGTTTTATTTTACCCCTCAGATTTAAAGAAAAAAAAAGCATGAACACATTTAAATTAAAATAAAGACATCAATGCATAGTTTTTCGTCATGAAAATCGAATATTTACAGACTCTGACATTTAAGGTTTCATCGCTAAGGAAGCCCTGCCCACATTCCAACCAATACAATTAGGGGTGGAGCTAATCAATGTTAAATTTGGTGCAAGTAAATGTATTCTGGGGTACAAACTATCTTGAGCTGCTTTTTCTTTCTTTTTTTTTTTTTCATTTGTCATCGGGAAAGTTTTAACAAATGCATCGTGATTTAAAGTCGTATTTATGACACCATCATCTATGAACACATAGCATAACATTGACGATCTTACTGTTTCTGATTATATTACAGTGGTGGATTGTTTGTGAGATTTCCTTTTTTATATCTCTCATTCTGAATGTCCCACCCCTTTTTCTTAAAATATTTATCAATGCTAGTGTTTTAGACAAACACGTCATCACACTCCTAACTAAAATGATTTCTAGTTGCGATATCGTGTACACATGTCAGAGCGATGCGGTGTCTAGACGTAGTTTTTAGACGGAGCCGAGGCGCCGTGGCCGTTGCTGTAGTACTTAGCGGAGCCTCCGGATCCCCCGGAGCTCGGGCGGCTGAAGCAGCACAGCAGACCTCCAGCCAGCAGGAGGATCACTCCCCCGGCCCAGCCGATGAAGATGCATGTACCGAGCTCTCTGCGTTTCGACGGGCTCACCAGAGGGTTGTTGAAGTTCTGCACGATGTTGTTGGCGGTCCAACTGACGGGGATGATGAGCAGCAGCCCGGATAGGAGCAGACCCACGCCCGCCGCTATGCAGATCTTTGGCTTGATGTCCTCGTTTTCGACACACGTGGTGAACTCGGCGCCAGCGAACAGCACCAGCAGGGAGATCGCCGACAGCATGCAGCAAATGATGGTCATGGCACGGGCCGCCTGGATGTCCGAGCTCAGGACCAGCAGTGACTCATAGGATTTACACTGCTGTTGGCCCGTGCTCTGGACCACACACTCCATCCATAGGCCTTCCTCCTCATGCTGCACTCACACACACACACACACACACACACACACACACACACACACACACACACACACACACACACACACACACACAGAAGATGGGTTATATACATATCACTCAATCTGTGCCCACTGAATCATTTACTACAGCAGCAGCACTGTTGGCTCCTTATTAAACTGAGCGAATTTATCACATTTCATTTTTCATTTGATTTTCTTCACTCAACTAAATATATCTAAATTAAAAAAACTGATTGTGTGATCATTTAATTCAAGTTACATGATCATCTGATTCACCCTCCCTGATTCACCCTACCTTATTCACCCTGCCTGATTCACCCTACCTTATTCACCCTGCCTGATTTACCCTACCTGATTGACCCTACCTGATTTACCCTACCTTATTCACCCTACCGATTCACTCTCCCTGATTTACCCTACCTGATTCACTCTCCCTGATTCACCCTACCTGATTCACATTATATGATTCACATATACATATACGTTGAGAAGCTTCTGTCTGAAATACAATACCTGATTGACCCTACCTGATTTACCCTACCTTATTCTGTGTGTGTGTGTGTGTGTGTGTGTGTGTGTGTGTGTGTGTGTGTGTGTGTGTGTCTACCAGTGCGGTGATGATATTCTGTCCCGTGAAGGAAGAAACCTTCCAGGCCGGGAGGACACAAGTGACAATGGCACCGATGAGACCTAGAACTCCCAAACCCACACACACTATCTGTATTCCTGATGAACCCATCCTGCAGGAGAGAGAGCGAGAGAGAGAGAGAGAGAGAGAGAGAGAGAGAGCGATGAGACCTAGAACTCCCAAACCCACACACACTATCTGTATTCCTGATGAACCCATCCTGCAGGAGAGAGAGCGAGAGAGAGAGAGAGAGAGAGAGAGAGAGAGAGAGAGAACAAGGGGACCGTCAGCATAATGTACTGCTTTTAAGCAATACTGAGGAGTCTGAGATGTAAAAAATTAGAAGATATCTTGATTTTCTTTTACTTTGCTTCTAGGGTAATGAATGCTGGACCTGGTCATGTTGTAAGCCAATAATTGCAAATTATTAAGCAGTTACATGCGATAATATTCTTAATATTATCTAGTAAAAGACAATCTGAAAAAAAATTAAATGAAAAAAAATTATTAATTAATTACAATACAGTAAAATAAACATAGTTCAGGTTTGTTAATATTTTCATTTCATTTTATTTTACATTTCATTTTAATGTGTGTATTTTAAAAGTTTCTAAACAAGATTTTGCAGAGAGCAGGATGACAAAAATCCTTACTCTGGTCATACATTTCTACAAATAAAGAATTTTATCTTCGTTATTTAATTATCTTCTGAATTTGATGTTATATAATAAATTAGTGTCATCCTGGATGAAACATGTGCCAATGATTTCCCTTTTGTTTTATCACCTTAAATTATTTATGTAGTTTTTAATTTTACCCTTTAATTAAAAATTTGTTAATTTTTGAATAATTTTGCTTTGTGGTACAATAGATTTGTGAAGACGCTGTGAGGCAGGTTTGAGTAAAATGAAATGGATTTAAAAAATGTTAATGAACAAAAAACTTTTTTTATTATTGTTAAATTTTAGCAGAATTGTTATTACAGTCTGGTCGTGTGAATAAATATTAACTTCAATATAAGTTTTCATCTCAAGTTGCACAAGTTTAGGAGGGAACATGACAAAAAAAAGAAGAAGAAGAAACACTACACACACAAAAAAACGTGTTCTAACCTGCAAACACACACGACGGCCTGGGCGTGGGCCTTCCTGAACAAAACACATATAAGTATACATATCTACAAATAGTTTAATAATTGTATATTTGTTTAACAATAAACATTTGTTGTTGTTGTTGTTGTTGTTGTTGTTGTTGTTGTTGTTGTTTTCTGCAATAAATAATGACACAATGCAAATAACTCCTTTGTAAAAATATATGGAATAGAACTAGATGCATTTCCTGTTTTAGGATTAAAATAAGCTTGGACTTGTTAAACGATTTCTATTCATTCATATTTGTTTCAGATTTCAATTTGTTTTGTTCTTTGTTGTACTAATTGTAATCATTCGTTTGTTCAATAGAAAGAAGCGAATCTGCCAGTAGCATAAGACGTTTCAAAGTTATATATTGTTATATATATCATTCAATATATTGAATGATTTTATATAAACTCAACCTAAACTCTAACTAACTCTAAACTAACACCTAAAGTGTTGGGAGATTAATGCATCGAAATAAATAATAAATTTAGTTTAAATCAACATTTTCTTCAATTATCTTTTTTCTTTTTTTTTCTGAGTTGATGTTTTTTTTATTGTATGTGCTTCAGGTTCAGGTCGTTTTTAAACACAGCCAAGTGTTTTAGATTTTTTTTCCCCTTGTTCTTTCTACTGTATATTCATTTGATGTTTTTAAGAGATTTGTTCTGATTAGATCCTTTTTATCATGATGTTTTTCAGCAGGAGGAGATGAGGGTTTCTTTTTTATGCTTTGAGATTTCAGTGGATAAAATCTGTGTTCCGTGACATGCACACACACACGCGCACACACACACACACACACACACACACACACACACACACACACACACACGCACACACACACACACACACACACACACGCACACACACACACGCACACACACACACACACGCACACACACACACACACACACACACACACACACACACACACACACACACACACACACACACGCACACACACACACACACACACTCATTAATGCATCACTGCATGCCTGAGTATCTTTGCCCTCCTTGTAAACAAGCCCATGCAGGATTTTCTGCCTTCTGGTTACATTTTTAGAAAAACAAGCTTTGGGCGGAGACTCCTGACTCGTCCTGACTCGCTTTTACCCTCCTCCTTTTTTCCTTGATCTTATCTGGAGTCCAAACTGCACCAAACTCCAAACTCAGAGGTGCGACCAAGTCTCGCCCAACTCCATGAAAAAACTTCTGTTCTATCTGTTCTTTAGTGTGGAAATCTGGGTGTGGAAACTCATCACACTGAAAAACACTGTGATTCATCAGGTTATTACAAAACCTGAAATTAATTCTGGGATCTGAGGGATCATCAGAAATCCATGTGCACAAGTCTTTCTCTTTCCCGCCTCTGGTTATTCTTTGTGTCTGTTGGTGGCGTGTGGTGAGCGAAACACACTGACTGCCTGTAATTACTGATGCGCTGACGTTTGCTCAACAGCTGTACAGAGCACCAAAAACATTATCATAATGCAGTACGCAAACCTGAGGCCTTGTTTTATTGCTCTCTATTTTTTATTACTATTACTTAAAAAACAAAAAAAAACACCAACAAAAACATTTGTCCAGAAAAAAATTGGTGTCGTTTTAAAAATGTCTAAAATGTATAAGAGTAAATATATATATTGTTAAATATTAATAATAATGTATATGTCAATATAAGGGCAAGAATTATTACTTTTAAAAGTATATTAATTATTATTAATATTAAAAGTATAATATGAAAAAAACATAAAATTTTTGAAAAAAGTTTGAAATAAGTTAAAATAAAAACAATTCCAGGTTAATCACACGTTTGAAACATAACTCATAATTCAAACCTTAGATTTGCTTACTTGTAACTAAATCTGTTGATTTTATAATTAATTAAAAAATAAAAACACAAAATAAAGATGCACTTTTGTTTGTTCTTGAACCAGCATCGAAAGTCTAATGTTAACATGCAAATATTTATGCAACAAATAAAACTTTTTAAAGGAAGGATTTTTGTCTTCCACATTTTATACAAAAACAATTTTATACAAAATTTAGAATTTTCTATAATTTTTTATTCTTTTATATTAAAAAAGTCCAAACCTTTCAGAAGTCTCTGAAGAGTGTAGATGTAAGTTCTTGTTTAAGTTCTTCTGCTCTGTTCTTCTTGTCGTCTCTCGCTCGGGCGTCTGATGAAGGACTGATGGAGGACCGACCCTTTTGTAGAGGAATGAAGAGGAAGAGGGGAAGAGTGGCTTCTTTTCTTCTCCAAACCAGACTAGACTTGTCCACAGTTTCAGCCTCCTCACCTCCTCACATTCCCGTTATGCAATCAGAACCGTTGCTTTTTTAGTTCCTGACACTTTTGCTTACAAAACTATGATGAGTTTTGTGTCTTAAACGCGCTCAAACGTTCTCACGATCACATGTTTGCATCGATGTTGTGGGATTTCTAAGGGGAAGTGGAAAAAGAAACTCTAGATTGTTTACTTTTAGTGTAATGTTAAATACAATGTGCATTTGAACTGACTTATTATTTACTAGTGTTTGTACGCGTCGTTGATGGTTAAAGAGTTTATAGAAACAGTTAAAAGGTTAAATCTAATGATAATCTGCTGATCTTTAATGTAATGAGTGATATTATTATTATTATTATTATTATTATTATTATTATGATTATTTGAGGTTGAAGTCCACGTCCATGTCTGTGTGTCTCTCTGTCTCACTCATTAACACACAGAAATCACATTCTGTAAGGTCGAGTATCTGACGCCTTGTTTACACTAAGTTGTACTTCTTTGGTGCTCAGACAAATACACTCCCTGTTCGGTAATCGGAGAGAGAATCACAGATGAGAAATGGAAAAAGTCGATCAGATAAAGATGAAGTTTTGTCTTAAAACGACTCCGGTGTGTTAAAATTCACTTCTACCACGTCAGCGCTGTTATTTCAGCCAAAGTAACAATATGAACTAATCCCAGTAAAAATATTCACTTTATCTTTTCTAATTAATATCTATTGGTGCAGGTGTTTGTTTACATTGAGACAGTAGCACATTAGTAGATTATTTTAAAGTAGATTATTATATCCCACACATAACTGTTCATAACATCACTTTTACTCCACATTTAGATTCACTGATGGTGCAGATTAAACTTCAGCCAGAGATCTGAGGACTGCAGGAGATTCAGTAAATTCTGTCCAGACAGTTTTGTTTGATGCTGCGACAGGAATTTTTTATGAGTCTGGTTTTTGGTCCTCTAATGTATAAAAAGTAAACCAACATACAGACAAAACCACGGTTTTATTTATATAGATTACTATTTTGACAATTTAGCTAAATTTATTTAAACATTAATAAACTAGTTATAATAAAATAGTCATCTTTTAAAAGTTTAATATTATTACCACTTCAACACTTCAATTTTAGATGATGTTTGTTTTCAGTATGCAGAGATATTTATTTATTGTAAAGCTTTATAAAGTGTTATAAAAATATTAATTTAAAGCAAGATAATAAAACAAGATTCACCCAAAAGTATTGCATAAAACATTTGTTACCAAACTTGTAAAAAATAAGCAAATAAAAAAAAAAAGCAAGAAAAAAAATCTCAGAGTAACTGAGTTACTGTTGTCCCTGATGTTGGTTAGTTTTCTATTACAGCGCATCCCTAAGTGGTTTATTCCTCTAAGTGCACAGCAGTTTGAAAGCACTAACAATGTTCCCATTAAAGATATCATGCTTTATTTTTTTCATATATTCTTTTTGGCCAGGCAGTGTATATTACTGTTAATGTCTGAAACTGTTAACATTTTAACTATTTATCTGGTGATGAATCATTCAATCACAGTCTGACTGTTTTTAACTCTTTCTATATTTTTTTCTATCTAAAAATATTTCCCACTTCCTCTTTTTTAAGCAGTCAGCACTCAGTAGTTTAGTTCATACGAAATCTTCATTCCTGAATTCAGTGATGTTACAGAAGAGCAACTGCGCAACAACAACCACCGCAAACCACGACGTCACGCCCAGACCCTCGTCAACAACAGCATGAAAGCAGGAGGAGTTTCCAGGAGACGCCACGACGCTTTACTCATCCAGAAACCATGAATCACAGTGAGGAGGAGATTAACACGGCCGTTACATCACAGCTCGCGTTGCTCTTCATGGTGAAATGTGTATGGGGACAATAAACATGGTTATTATTATTATTATTATTATTATTATTATTATTATTATTATAAGGAGAAGAAGAAGAAGAAGAAAATTAATAGTATGAAAATAACATTTTTGTTTATCATTTTTTAAAATAAAAATGAATGAAGCTGGAATGCAGTATGATTGAAGTTTTCTTACAATTATTTTTACAAATTTTTGATTGTTGGATCTTTATAGAAAAGCTTTTTTGTGACAACGTCCATTATTGACTACAAAGCACTACAAAAATAATAACACACTTTTGTAATAATTAGGGTTTTATTTTACTTTTATTCCTCTAAACAAAAGTCGACTGACTTTGTCATGTCAGTTTGAAACCTTTGAACTTTTAATAAACATGAATTAGACCAGATACAACTCCAGTGAGATTAATTAAGAAGAGTCACCCGGCCAAGAGAGCAGCAGTTTAAGCCTCTTTTAAACATAAAACTCCATAATTACATCCAGATAAAATGAAAGTAAAAACCGACTAAAAAGAACATTTACGAAATACATAATGATAATATTAATAAAACAACGGAGACGGACCAGAAGACTAGCAGTTAGCCCTGTAGCGTAGATGGTAAACCCAAACGCGGAAGTAGCGCGAGTAGGCAGGATAACCACGCTGTTTATTCTTAGAACTCTCTCGGAACGAGAGCAAGAGCTTACACAAATAAACCCGCGTTCTAATAACACACACTCAATCGAAATCGAAACCCAAGAAAGTGAGTACTCACGATTAGGCGAACAGAGCGTCGGCGATAGCATGGGCAACTCAATGACTGAGCGATGTAATGCGCCATCTTGTCTCCCATAGGGGGAGGTGATGAAGGGTTTGAGTTGGGATATATGGAATACCGGGTGGATCCGGAGCGCCGCAGGCAAATGGAGCCGGTAGGTGACAGGGTTTATCCGGAGAGTGATGCGGTATGGACCGATGAATCTGGAGGAGAGCTTCCGTGATTCTGTTCGTAGGTGAAGGTTCTTGGTAGATAGCCATACCTTGTCACCTATCTGGAATAGTCATCCCAGAGGGTGTCGACGGCGATGTTGGAAGACGTAACGGGTGTTGGAGCGTCGGATGGCATTGATTGCTTGGTTCCAGACCCGTCGACACCGACGAACCAACTGTTGGGCCGACGAGTACCTCAACCTCCGGTTCTTGGTGGTCGAACATCGGAGGTTGGAAACCGTAGCATGCCTCAAATGGGCTTAGATTGGTGGCAGAGGAGACGTGGAGGTTATGCGATAATTCTGCCCAAATGAGGTAGCGGGCCCAGGAGCACTGGCAACCAGCGACAAAGCATCTCAAGTAGCGCTCCAGTTGTTGGTTGGTCCGCTCCGTCTGACCGTTAGTCTGTGGGTGGTATCCAGAAGACAGACTACAGGTGGAATTGATCAGACGGCAGAAGGCCTTCCAGGACTGGGAGGTGAACTGGGGCCCCCTGTCCGAGACGATATCCCTTGGGAACCCATGCAGGCGGACTACGTGTTCTAATATCAGCTCGGCTGTGTTTTTGGCTGACGGGAGTCCGGAGAGGGCTACCAGGTGGACGGCTTTGGAGAACCGGTCGACGATCGTGAGGATGGTGTTCTTCCCCTCGGAAACCGGCAGGCCCGTGATGAAGTCGACGGCAGTGTGCGTCCAGGGCCGTTGGGGAACTGGGAGTGGTTGAAGTTCTCCCGGGGATGGTTGGTTGCTGTCTTTGGCCCGGGCGCACACTGGGCATGCCTGGACAAACTCATCAACGTCCTTCCTCATGTTGGGCCACCAGAAGGCGCGTCGAATGAATTGTAGGGTACGGTGCCTTCCGGGGTGACCTGAGAGGAGAGAGGAGTGCCCCCATTGAAGCACGTCTGACTTGACGGTGTTGGGCACATAGAGTCGTCCAGGCGGTACACCTGCCGGTTCGGTCTCCACAGCCTGTGCCTGGCGAACCCTCGTCTCTATGTCCCAACAGAGTGGTGCAATGATCTTGGTAGGTGGTAGGACAGGCGCGGGGTCCACCCGGGGGACGTCCTCCTCGTACTGTCGTGAGAGGGCGTCAGCTTTGATGTTCTTGGACCCTGGGCGATATGACAGGTGGAAATTGTAGTCCTCAAAAAATAGAGCCCACCATGCCTGTCTGGGGTTCAACTGTTTCAGCGACCGGATGGTGATGAGGTTCTGATGATCAGTCCAGACAATGAATGGCTCTCTGGTGCCCTGGAGCCAGTGACGCCATTCCTCCAAGGCCCACTTTATGGCCAGCAGCTCGCGGTCCCCTACTCCGTATCGCTGCTGAGTGGGGTCAAATTTTTTGGAGAAGAAGCCGCAGGGGTGCAGCTTTTGGTCTGGACCTCGTTGGGAGAGAATTGCTCCGGCGCCCACGTCCGACGCGTCCACCTCCACAACGAATGGTTTATTGGCATCTGGATGAAGGAGGATGGGAGCCGTAGTGAAGCAGCAGCAAAGTTCATGGAAGGCGGTAATGGCAGTAGAGGTGAGGTGAAAGGGGTGAAAGGACGTGTGAGCTTAGTGGAGCTGCAACAGTACTGTAGTCCCGGATAAAGCGACGATAGAAGTTTGCAAACCCGAGGAAACGCTGGAGTTGTTTAAGAGTCCTGGGTAGGGGCCAGTGACTCACAACCTCCAGCTTCTGCGGGTCCATGGCCACACCATGGGGCGAGATGACAAAACCCAGGAACGTAGTGGAGCGCTCGTGAAAAGTGCACTTCTCCAACTTACAGTACAACTGGTGGGCGAGCAATCTCTTTAGAACTGCTCTGATGTGTTGTACATGTTCACTAACAGTCCGGGAGTATATGAGGATGTCGTCTAGGTAGACGAACACCCATCGATCTAACATGTCTCTTAGAACGTCATTGATGAATTGTTGGAAAACCGCTGGAGCATTGCAGAGTTCAAATGGTATTACCAGACTTTCATAATGACCGGTGGGAGTGATGAAGGCCATCTTCCACTCATCGCCCTCTGATGCGCACCAAGTTGTAGGCGCTCCGGAGGTCCAACTTAGTAAAAATGGTGGCACCAGAGAGGGCGTCCAGGGCAGAGTTGGTAAGAGGCAATGGATGTTGGTTCTTGATGGTGATGTTGTTGAGCCCCCGATAATCGACACATGGGCATAAGATGCCGTCGCGTTTCTTCACAAAGAAGAACCCCGCGGCAGCAGGCGAGGAAGAAGGCCGGATGGTACCTTGGCGCAGTCCGTTGAAAACATATTCCTCCATCGCCTGCGTCTCGGTGGCAGATAAAGAGTAGAGGTGGCCGCGGGGTGGCATGGAGCCTGGCTGAAGGTCGATGGCAAGGTCGTAGGGGCGATGAGGAGGTAGGTGGGTTGCCCGTCTCTTACAAAACACCTCAGCCAGGTCTCAGTAGGCACTCGGGATGGCGTCGGTGTCGACCTCGGGGGCCTCGGACCCCCTAGAACACGTCCCAGCCCGGACCCGTAGGCAGAGTTCAGAGCAAGTCAGCCCCCATTGTAGGATCCGACTTTGTGTCCAGGATACGAGCGGGTCGTGACGAAAGTAACCAGGGATGTCCGAGAATGAGGGGAGGTGATGAGATGGGGGTGAGGGAGAACTGAAGCTGTTCCTGGTGTTGGCCGATGTTCATGGTGATGGGTTGAGTTTGGAAGGTGATGGGGCTGGAGGAGAGGGGCCGACCGTCAACAGATGTAATATTTACGGGCTGGGATAACGCCTTGATCTTTACCCCCAGTTTCTTGGCATAGGAAGAGTCAATGAAGTTACCAGCAGCACCGGAGTCGATGAAGGCGGTACTTCCAACTCGTTTGTGGCCAAACTGGAGGTGTACTCTTACCGTGAGACGGGAATCATTGGTCAGGGTAGTGGAGAGGGAGATGGAACCCGGTGAGTCACTCTCACTTCTCACCGGGGCTGCGCGTTTCCCGGGCGTAGAGGACAGATGGCCCGGTGATGCGCTGCTGACCCGCAATACGCGCAGAAACCCTCTCTAAAACGTTGTTCCCGTTCTGCAGCGGTTAAGGAGGCGCGCCCTAATTGCATGAGTTCCCCGGCTCCGGTGTCAACCACGGCGGGAGGTGGAGAACCGATGGATCCGGTAGGTGCAGCCGAGAGTGAGAAACGAGCTTCCGGAACAGGCGTGCGAGAGAAGAAGGAGCTTCGGGGCGTGAAATGAGGCAGTGGTGGCGTGATGGGCGGCAGGGTGCGAGGAGCTGGCTTAGGGCGGGCGAGCAGACGCTGGTCAATCCGGAGGGCGAGTTGGATTAGGCCCTCCAAGGTGGCTGGAAGTTCACGACCGGCGAGCTCGTCCTTAATGCGTGCAGCCAGTCCCTCGTAGTAGGACGTCCGGAGGGCGGAGTCTCCCCAGTGGGTTTGGACGGCGAGGGTTCGGAAATCCGCCGTGTAGCGGCTCACGGACGAGCCACCCTGCCGCAGATGATATAGTTTTGAGTCGGTCTCCACCTCAGCAGCAGGATATTCAAAGGTGAGTTTTAGCTGGCGTGTGAACTCTGTATAAGAGTAGGCTACATCTGAATCAGAACGTAGGACCGCCGTGGCCCACTCAGCTGCCTGCCCGGATAGCAACGAAACGAAAAGAGCAACGCGGTCTGTGGAGTATTTGGTGGAATTAAACTCAAACACTAGATCCAATGCGGTTAAAAAAACACTGCACTTCCCATCTGTGCCATCCCATTTGTCCGGTAAAGCAATGAAGACATCAGAAGAAGGGGGAGGGGATGGCGGAGCAACAGCCGCTGCGATGGGTGTGGCCGCAGCCGGCTGAGCGACCGTCCCCCGGAGCGTCGCGTTCTCCTGCCGTAGCTCCGCAACCTCGCGGCACAAGGCCGCGACGTCTTGGAGGCCTTGGCGGAGGACCGCGACTTCACTACTGAGCTGATCGATCAACTTAGCATGCTGGTCAACCACATCGCAGAGGTGAGCGTAATCCTGCTGTTGGCTCAGTCATTCTGTCAGAGACACAGGGAGACGGACCAGAAGACTAGCAGTTAGCCCTGTAGCGTAGATGGTAAACCCAAACGCGGAAGTAGCGCGAGTAGGCAGGATAACCACGCTGTTTATTTTTAGAACTCTCTCGGAACGAGAGCAAGAGCTTACACAAATAAACCCGCGTTCTAATAACACACACTCAATCGAAAGCGAAACCCAAGAAAGTGAGTACTCACGATTAGGCGAACAGAGCGTCGGCGATAGCATGGGCAACTCAATGACTGAGCGATGTAAAGCATCATCTTGTCTCCTTTTATGCTTCCTGAATCGCGACCGTCATACTTCCGGGTCCTCGTGCCGGCCGCGTTAGGAGTGCGCATGATAAATATACTGTAAATACACACACATCTGCTGAGAGAAAAAACATAAAGCCTCAGTATGATCATTTTTAATTACATTGTTAATTAGAATAAACAGGTGATGCCATTCTGAATAATAACATAATTTTACAAACACATCAGCTTTAAAGTAAGTCTTAAATGAAGATTGAAATCTGATGATTAAGAGTGTGTCATTGTTTCTCTCTACAGATTGTGGGATTGTGGTGTCTCAGATGAAGGCTGTGCTGCTCTGACTTCAGCTCTGAGATCAAACCCCTCACACCTGAGAGAACTGGATCTGTCCTTGAATAATAAAATAGGAGCCTCGGGAACAAAGCTACTCTCTGCTTGTAAGGATAATGAACATTACAAACTACAGACACTAAAGTGAGTATATGAATGGTGAAAAAATAAGAGACTTATTTTAGTAATTTGTCATCAATTTGTATATTTCCGTTTAGTCCCGATAAATATAAGATTAGCAGGTTAGAAGTGTTATCACTGTGTTTTATTTCAATACTTTTTTTTTCAATAGGCTTTAATGCTATTTTGTGTTCAGTAAAGGTGATTTTAAATTCAGGTGAAGGCAGAAGACAGGGAATCAGACAGTCTACAAAATGTCACAAATGAGTGCATGAGAGTGATTGTAAATAAACACCTCGTCTCCTTGTGACACCCTGCTGTCTCTGACTTCATACTGTTGCTTTTGTCTCAACACGATGATCTCTGCTTTTCACTATTTCTGGCAACAAATTCTCACCGTTTATATATGATCACTAAAATCTTTTATCCCACAAAGCAGCCACTTTCCTCATTCTGACACTTCTTCCAGCACCCGACCTCCACACCGTGTCTTCTGTCATTCCTGTAAAATTCACCTCAGCTTGTTCTTAAAGTCTGCACTTAAATATAAATGTAGAACAAGAGCTAAATGACTCAGTAGTGATGATTATTTAAAAAGTTCCAAAGCCTGTGATTGGATAAGAGCAGTGATGTGATGAGTAAATATCTGCTCATGTTCCTGTTATAACACAGATGTTACTAAGAATGAAGAAATGTTGAAGAATTAGTTATAAACAGGAGATGATGTTGATTCCCTTGAAAGAGAGATGATTACATATGGTTGATCTTGTACAACACTCCAGTGTATGGTTATTAATACACGCTTTTCCTTTGATATTCAGGTTGTGATGAAGATACTGGTGTTCCTGCATTTCCATGTTGGTGATAAAGAACATGCCTATAAACACATCATTCGGTTAGTTATAACCAGGGCTCGATTTAAGGTGTGTGTGTGTGTGGGGTGGGGGGGGGGGGATTACATGGGAATGACAAAAACCACCCCCTCTGTAAAACCACCATCCTCCTTACCATCCCCTTTAGATTAAAAATGCTGTGTATTATGTAAAATTTTAATGAAAGAAATTAAATATGAAAACTCTCTATGTATGGTCAACTAATAACGGCGATCAGAATTCAGTATTGTAACGCGCTGCTCACAAGCTCATACAAGTTTGCGTCATTTTTCATGCTGTTCGCATTTTTGCAATGGCCAAGAGAACAGTTCAAGCACAGCTTCTTTCAAAAAGAAGAGAACTGAAGGTATGATACATACTGTACCCACAAATCCTCTCAGCAGAGTTGTGATGAAAACAAAGGTTTCAGTTTAACAGTGGCGCTTTGGAAATGAACAGCTTTAATGACTATAAAGGACAAGTTCTTTTGTGTAATTTCATTCTTAATTTAAAGAAGAGGTTCAAGCATTAGACTTCACCTACATGCTTGGGTACAAAGGGGACCAAATACATTTTTAAATGCCATAATAGTAATTTGATGATTTGTTCACGCAGGCGTGTGTGTGTGTGTGTGTGTGTGTGTGTGTGTGTGTGTGTGTGTGTGTGTGTGTGTGTGTGTGTGTGTGTGTGTGTGAGAAAGAGAAGTAGTCATACAAAACTACAGTACTATTAAATGTAATTATTTAATTACTAATGTTTATTCTACTCTTATAATCAGATGAAAGCCATTAAAAGGATCAAATGATAGTTTTGACAATTGCATGTTTAAATGCATGTGTTTTGTTTTTAATGGCTTCAACTTGATTTAATGAAGCTTATATTTTGTTAATAAAACTCTTCTTATTTGACTTATTTTGCAATCAATTTGTATGATTATTATTATTATTATTTTTTTATTTTTTTATTTTTTTTTTTTACGATTCGACCACTAATTATAACTCATTAAACAGCATCAGAGATGTGAGCAGTATGTATCCATCATGCACAGTGGCTCACAGACTGCGGGAACACACGTGGTGTAAATGACCATTAAATTCCCCAAGTACAGAAGTGGATGTCATCTTTACCTCCAACAATAGAGGGCAGTGTTGCCATAGATGGCTTATAAAATGTTTTACAATGAAGGACTTTGTTTAAGGAAATGTATAAGGAACACGCTTTATTGCTTATGTTTTGTTTATTTCTTGATATTAATTTTAATATGGACACTTTATTCTTATTTGTTTTACATTTGTGTTTGCATTTTATGCCACACACTTATATTTTGAAGTTCATGAGAGGAAGTGCAGCTGTTTGTGTATGTTTATGCAATTTATACATGAAGCGTCTGGCTGGTTTGCACAAGAATGAGCATATATTTAACGATGGTTAGATGAAGCCTCATTTAGGTGTCGAGGCTTTCCAGTCGAAAATTTCACCAAAATTTTCATTTCATGAAGCTTCATTTATGAGTGTTATTGCTCTAAATTACACGAAAGGATTTTTATTATTAGATAAACAAGATAAAAATACACAATGTCTTTTTTTATATTGCTTATTTTGTAATCACATTCCTTTGGCGTAATTCGTAAATCATAAACCTATTTGATAGAGATTATGTAATATATGTCCCATTCACGCTTGAACCAGTTCTCCTCGATATTCCTTGTGCCATCAGTACAGGCTTACTTCTGGCACTACAGTATGTAGATGTGTGTAGACAAACGACTAACACATTTGTAGCACCGATATCTCTCCTTTATTCCTTTTATACATGGTTTGTAACTTCTTGTTTTTTTATCCTACCCACAAACCCCTGAGACCTTTCACATGATTTATTGTAAACAGCCACTAGGGGGCGACAAACAAAGATTAACAAAATCTACATTGACTACATTCCTCCTGCTTCCCTCCTTCCTTCTCACTATTCCCTCTGCTCCAGTGCATGCAGTAGTAGACACACATATAGTATTGTGGACACTAAATTTAATAGTCTTGTTAAGGAAGGATACTTTCTGTAGATGAACAACTCTACTGATGGTGTAATATCAGTACTATGGGAAACAGGCAAAGCAGTTTTAAAAATTAAAATAATATTCTACTCTTCATACAGGAAAAAACAGTAACAAAACCAGGAAACCACTCTATAACAAAATATTCAAAAATTAACAAACTCATACTCAAATAACCATAGTGAACAAACACAAAATTAGTTAAAATGCAATATGAGTGTATTATACAAAGAAAACCCCAATTCATAATTCAACAACTTAAATATGAACAGTTCCAATAGCAACAGAACATGTAAATATCTAGCAAATCAACTACAATGGAAAAAAGGAAA
The DNA here is from genome assembly GCA_011419295.1 of Clarias macrocephalus. Classification (NCBI taxonomy): domain Eukaryota; kingdom Metazoa; phylum Chordata; class Actinopteri; order Siluriformes; family Clariidae; genus Clarias; species Clarias macrocephalus. The sequence continues at coordinate 40,958 of JAAGKR010006748.1, forward strand.
AATGAAAACCCACAACCTGCCGTTTTAAAAAAACTTATACTGTGACCTATACTCTTCTGATCACAATGTAAATCAGTCAGATAGCTTTAAACTGCCAACATTATCCCAAGAATATACAACAAGC
>JAAGKR010006749.1:0-27816 GCA_011419295.1 Clarias macrocephalus
TTGATGGTTCGGGAGTAAATGAGGATATCATCCAGGTAGACGAACACCCAGCGGCCTAACATGTCTCTGAGAACATCGTTGATAAATTGTTGGAATACCGCGGGTGCATTGCAGAGACCAAAGGGGATGACCAGGCTTTCATAGTGTCCGGTAGGGGTGATGAAGGCCGTCTTCCACTCATCGCCCTCTCTGATGCGTACCAAGTTGTAGGCGCTCCGGAGGTCCAACTTAGTGAAAATGGTGGCACCAGAGAGGGCGTCCAGGGCAGAGTTGGTAAGAGGCAACGGGTGTCGTTTCTTGATGATGTTATTGAGTCCCCGGTAATCGACACAGGGACAAAGACTACCATCGCGTTTCTTCACAAAAAAGAACCCCGCGGCGGCAGGTGAGGAGGAGGGCCGGATGGTACCATGGCGAAGTCCGCTAGAGACATACTCTTCCATTGCCTGCATCTCGTTCTTGGATAGGGAATAGAGGTGGCCGCGGGGTGGGATGGAGCCTGGCTGAAGGTCGATCGCCAGGTCGTAGGGGCGATGTGGAGGTAGATGGGTGGCACGCTTCTTGCAGAAGACTTCAGCCAGGTCCCGGTAGTCTCGTGGGATGTTATCTGTGTCGACATCAGGGACCTCGGTCTCCTTAGAGCACGTCCCAGCCTCGACCCGTAGGCATAGTTCGTTGCAGGTCGGTCCCCATTGTAGGATCCGATTTTGGGTCCAGGAGATAAGTGGGTCATGACGCAGTAGCCATGGGTGTCCCAGGATGATAGGTGGTGACGGAATGGAGGTGATGTAAAGCTGGATCTGTTCCTGATGCTGGGTAATGATGAGGGTGATAGGCTGGGTTCGGAGGGTGATGGGACTGGAGGAGAGGGGCCGACCATCAACTGATGTAATGGTTACGGGCTGGGATAACGCCTCTGTCTTTACTCCTAGTCTTTTGACATAAGAAGAGTCAATGAAGTTGCCCGCGACACCGGAATCGATGAACGCGGTACTTCCAACTCGTTTGTGGTCAAACTGGAGGTGTACTTTTACCATGAGACGGGAATCATCGGTCAAGGTGGTGGAGAGGGAGATGGAACCCAGTGAGCCCGGTGAACCCGGGTCTGCGCGTTTCCCGGTCGCAGAGGACAGATGGCTCGGTGGTGTGTAGCAGATCCACAATACGCGCAGAGCCCCTCTCTGAATCTGCGTTCCCGTTCTGCAGCGGTTAAGGAGGCGCGTCCTAATTGCATGGGTTCCCTGGCTCCTGTGTTAACCATGGCGGGAGGTGGAGAACCGACGAGTCCGGTAGGTGGAGTAGTGAATGACGATCGGGCTTCGGAGACTGGAGCTTGGGGGAAGAAAGTGGTGGATCGAGGAGCAGACTGATGTAATGGTATTGTGATGGGTGGCAGGGTACAGGGAGCTGGCTTGGGGCGAGCGAGCAGACGTTGGTCGATCCGAAGGGCGAGTTGGATTAAGCCTTCCAAGGTCGCTGGGAGCCCTCGTCCAGCAAGCTCATCCTTTATACGCGAAGCCAGTCCCTCGTAGTAGGTCGTCCGGAGGGCGGAGTCTCCCCAGTCGGTCTGCACAGCAAGGGTACGAAACTCCGCGGTGTAGCGGCTCACGGACAACCCTCCCTGCCGTAGGTGATATAGTTTGGAGTCGGTCTCCACCTCAGCAGCAGGATGTTCGAAGGTGAGTTTGAGTTGGCGGGTGAATTCCGTGTATGAGTAGGCGACGTCTGAATCTGAGCGAAGAACTGCCGTGGCCCACTCAGATGCCTGCCCGGATAGCAACGAGACAAGAAGAGCAATGCGCAGTCGGTCTGTGGAGTACCAGGTGGAATTGAACTCAAACACGAGATCCAATGCGGTTAGAAAAACACTGCACTTCCCATCTGTGCCATCCCATTTATCTGGTAAAGCCAGAAAAACATCAGAAGATGGGGAGGGAGTTGGCGGTGCAGCAGCCGCTGCGATGGGCGTGGCAACAGCTGGCTGAGCGACCGCAGGGTCGCATTCTCCTGTTGCAGCTCCGCCACCTCGCGGCGCAAGACCGCGACGTCTTGGAGAGACGCGACTTCACCACGGAGCTGATCAATCAACTTGGTGTGCTGGTCAACCACATTGCAGAGGCGAGCAAACTCCGCTGGGTTCACTGCTGAGGGCTCAGTCATTCTGTCACGAACTAACCGGAGATGAACCAGAAGACTAGCAGTTAGCCCTGTAGCGTGGATGGTAAACCCAAACGCGGAAGTAGCGCAAGCAGGCAGGATAACCACGCTGGTTATTATTAGAACTCTCCCAAAGCGGGAGCAAGAGTTTACACAAATAAACCCACGTTCTAAATACACACACCCAATCGAAAGCAAAACCCAAGAAAGTGAATACTCACGTTTAGACGAGCGAAGCGTCGGCGATAGCATGGGCAAACTCAATGACTGAGCAATGTGAGGCGCCATCTTGTTTCCTTTTATGCTTCCTGAAACCCAACCTTATTACTTCCGGGTCCTAGTGCCGGTCGTGTTACAGGTGTGCATGACAATACCGTTGCTAAATTATATATAATTGAAGTCCAAGAAATTTTTCTACAATAGGCTGAATAGCTGTAATCCGCTTAATCAGTAGCTCTTCTTGAAGGAGGTTTCATCAGCCACACAGAGCTTTTAGGGACAAGTCTTTTACACATATAGTGTTAACAGTACCAAAAGACTTATAGACTTAAAAACTCAATAGATAAATATTAATAATAAATATGTAACAAAATGAAAATTCACAAGCTATAAGTAGGCTAACCATTTTTATAAAGATTTGCATATAATATATACAAAATTGGTCAGGTAAAAAGTGTTTGCATGCACCCATGCCATGTGTTGTCATGTGATGTGTTGGCACTCCATTCAGTGTGTCTGCCTAATTCCCTTGCCCTATGTTAAGCCCCATTTACACTGCAGGCCTCAATGCCCAATTCTGATTTGTTGCCTATATCAGATTTTTCTGACCATCTGTTTACATGTTCTTTCAACTATGACCCATATCCGATTCAAGTGTTTACACTTGCCATACTGTCTGAAACATTAGCCAAGATGGACAAAGGCGAAATATGCTTGATGCTAGTTCTGCGATATATGCAAAGTTCGCGAAACGGAGAAGGAGGAAAAGGGCCATCATTGCAGCCTGCGCATATGCTTCATTTATTGTGTCCTCAACTATTCAGAGGAATGTCTGGGTGTGAGACGTGTCGGGGTTGCTCTCTGGTGGCTTGCAACAGGTGCGGGGTACCGCACACTGGCGCATCTGTTTGGAGTGAGCAGCACGTCGGTGTTAGGAACCTCCACTAGAGGTCACTCTGTCTGTCTGTAGTTTTTGTTGGTCGACTCAGTTTCCTAGAAGGCACCTCAGTCAGGTGATGAGTGCTCACCTGAACTGAGGTGGCTCATTAAACCTCTTATAAATAGCAGTTTGTTCTGGGAAACTGGGTTGAGCATTATTTGTAAGTTGTTTATTTGTTGTTGATTGTTTGTTTGTTTTTGTATATACATTCATGTGGGCATTCCTTTTTGTTTCTTTAAGTTTGTTTTGTAACCTGTGTTCAAGAGGGCTCTAGTTTAGTTTTCTTTATACTCCTTGTGTTACTGGATTCATGGAGCTGTCCTGTTTCATGTTTAGCTAGGCTGTGTCTCCTCCTGTGTACTGTGTAAGTACTGTTCTGTGTATCCCCAGTGTCTGCCTTTTTGTCTAGTTCTTTGGTTGTTGCTTTCCTTTTCTGTTTAGGTATTTGTAACCCCATGAGTGCTTAGCCGCTAGCTGGGTTAGCCGCTAGTAGGCCTAGACCGCTAGTAGGGTTAGCCCATAGTAGGGTTAGCCTCCAGTAGGCTGGCCTCTAGTGGGGTTGACTGCTAGTGGTTCTGGTCACTAGTAGGTTAGCTGCTAGTTTGGAATAGCCTCATGGGTGCCCTGCTTCTTGTCTCCTGTTTCCTTTTTAGGTCAGTACTAACTCCATTAGATACTAACCCAGTTAGGTCAGCATCCTGTGTCTCCATATTCCGTGCAGCTACTAACCCCACTAACCAGCCTCGTCTCTTGTTCCCCTGGTCCTGTCTAGTCTCTTGTTCCCCTGGTCCTGTCTAGTCTCTGTGCCCCTGGTCCTGTCTAGTCTCTGTGCCCCTGGTCCTGTCTAGTCTCTGTGCCTCTGGTCCTGTCTAGTCTCTGTGCCTCTGGTCCTGTCCAGTCTCTGTCCCTAGTTCCAGCCATGTCCTGTCCAGTCTCTGTTCCTAGTTCCCCTATGTGTCCTTAGTTAGCTCCAGCTCCATGTTTCCTCATCCCTAGTTCTGTCGGTTCCCTGTGTCAGCTCCTCAGTCCCCTGTTAATCCCTAGTCCTTGTGTCAGTCCCCTGTGTTAGTGCGCCGTCCCCTGTGTTAGCGCGCCGTCCCCTGTGTTAGCGCGCCGTCCCCTGTGTTAGCGCGCCGTCCCCTGTGTTAGCGCGCCGTCCCCTGTGTTAGCGCGCTGTCCCCTGTGTCTTTCCTGAGCCCTAGTTTTACTTTACGTTTGTTATTTTGGTTCCTTTGTTTATGTCTGTTTTGAGTTTATAAATAAAAAGACTTTCTGTTACACCCCTCTGCATTCATGCCTATAATATATGCCCACGGCAACACCATCAGCCGATCTAGCCAAACCCACCAGCTAGACGCCATGACAGTCGGTGTGCCTGATTACGTCATTAAACCGCAAAGAAGTCGCAGTTTTAATGACGTACAGAACGCAATGCCTCAGAAAATCCGATCTGTCTGTTTACATGACAATAACATTATCACATATCTGATTTATATCTGATTTATTTCCACATATGAAGGAGGCCGATCTGAAACTGATCTCGAAATATCGGAATGCATGCGTTTTTTTCCTGTTTACACGGACATAGAACATATCCGATATGGGTCACATATGAGCAAAAAATCTGAATTATTATTATTATTATTATTATTATTATTATTATTATTATTATTATTATTATATTTTATAATATAATAGTATAAAAGTTATTTTGAGAGTTAATAATTCATAGTATCTCTTTAACCTTAGTTAATTTTGCCATTTCTAAAAAGGATTAGTTTCTCTTGGTTAGCTGTAGAAATTGATTTATTTGCTTTTATTTCATTTTATTTTATGTATAGATATATTTGTTTTATTTTATTTATTCCTTTTTATCTGTCTTTGCTTAAGGACTGCGCTTCTGGATTTTCCTGCTCTCACTGCTGGACAGTTGTAATCAACCCTGCTTTGTTTTATGGACCTCTTGCAATTAGCTTTGGAATTGAAAACCTTTATTTAATCCATTCGACTTTTTGCAGGCATCGGACCAAAGTGTTTCACTGGCATACTCATGCCTTCACTCTCTGCTGGATTAATAATCTAAACATTAGGTGATACAATTGTGCAGTTTAGTGAGTCTTTGTTCAAATAGTCACATGCTTTGGAGATCCCCTCTAGTGTCCTACTTCCAGGGTTATGGTAATTCCAGCCTCCTCCACCACAGGGGATTCCCCTATTTACCCTGGTTACTCACTGACTCACAGGCACAACTTCTCTTCTCTGCTCCTGCTGTGCCTGCAAGCTTAAACTCTTGCAAAGCTCTCAGAAAAACTGATTGTCTGCTATTGGGTTCACTCCTGCTCAGCCTAACCCATGACAATCAGTGCTTATATAAAACACCATAAATTTTTTTGCATTTGTCTGCTATTAGTCACCTAGAAGTTATGGACCAGGAGAGTCACCAATATTAATGACATTCAATTCATTGTAAAAGCTTGTTGATATATATTTTTTTTAATCATGTGAGAGAATGTGAGTTAAATCTTTATTCCTCAGTTTAACCCAGTCTAGTCACTTTGTATCTCTTAACAAGTGTTTTTGTGAATGAAGTTATACTAAGGCAACCCAGAAAAAAATATGTACACAAATTTTCTTTCCAAAAAGTTTGTTGCCAAATACTGTAAATGTTTGTTATTAAATTAGTGTTTACAATAAAAAGCAGAGGTATGTCAGATTCTATACATGTGAGAATGCAACTTTCTTGCTGTACCTTTTACTTACATGCATGTAAAAACTCATTATGTGTATCTGCCAGTAAATAAAATGAACAATGATTTCATGTGAAAATGTCTGAAACAGTTTTCATGTTTTTATTTACTTAAGCACTTCACAAATGTCAGATCCTTGACTTCAGACCTCACAGAGCAGTTTTATATTTTGCTTTCTTACCAAACAAAGAGCAAAAAAGTCACAAAGCTTGTATATACTTGCATAGTACTATATAAATGGCCAGACAGTTTAAGATCCCATAAAGCATTGCTCTTGAAATGAATCCATTTAATCAACTGTGCTTCCATTGCAGTGGTAGCTCAGGGGATTAACCTTTCGAGTTACTGAACAAAAGGTCAGCGGGTTAAGCTCGAGATCTACCAAGTTGCTGGTGAGGGCTGTTAACCCTGTCTGCTCCATGGGTGCTGTATCCTGGCTGACAGCGCTCTGACCCAAGCTTTCTACCTGGCATATACAAAGAAAATCGGCTTGATGAAAATTGGAAATGAGCTCATGATTCACGATTTCTCGGGACGGGACCCAGCTCTGTTCCTCTGGACTGTACCCCTCCCAATCCACCAGATATTGGAGGGACCTCGTGAGCCATACTCGATCTGGAGCAGAGGACTTTCCCTTCGTCGTCTATCGGCAAATTTTTTAAACCGACGAACTGCTTGGGAGATTTTCGTGTGTGCATTCTCCCACACTGTTTCCGCTCTTTTAATCCACTGATCCACCATGGGTACATCGGTGGGAGTGGCATCCCAGGGACAGAGCGGGGGCTGGTGCCCGAGTGCACACTGAAACAGCGTTAGGCCGGTCGCAGAGTGACGTAACCAATTTTGCGCATATTCCGCCCAGATTAAACAGTCTGCCCATTCATGCTGTCGACTGCTACAATATGCTTGGACATATTTTCCGAGTTCTTGGACAGTCCGCTCTGCCTGTCCATTAGACTCGGGGTGATAGCCCAACGTTAGGCTAACAGTGGTCCCCAACTTCTGAAAGAAAGCTTTCCAGACTCTAGCGATAAATCGGGGACGACGATCTGAAACAATGTCCACCGGGATACCATAGCAGCGAAACACTGTTTCAAATAGGGTTTCTGCCACTTGATGGGATGATGGGAGAGAGCTAAACGGAACGAATCGACATCCATTGGAGAAGCGATCTACCACCACAAGGATTGTAGTGTACCCTCTCGACAAACAATGAGGACTTTTTATTGTTGCGCAGATAGCACAAGATAAAACGACTGTTCTCACGGTTTTGCGCATATTTGGCCACCAGAACTTGGGTTCCAGGATTTTAAAAGTGCAAGATACGCCGGGATGTCCAGATGATAAACTTGAATGTGCCTCTATCGTCACTCGCTGGGTGGCCTTGCCGTTGTGACAGCACTGCTCCAATGCCTACCTCTGGTGCATCGACCCCCACTACGCAGGGCTTCTCCGGGTCGGGTATTTTCAAAATAGGCACAGTGGTAAAAGCTTTCTTGACACGGTGAAACGCCATGTGCGCTTCCACTTCTCACTCACGTATTCCTCCATGGCTCGGGTTTCCGCCACGGACAATGGATAAATATGCGAGCAAGGCGTTGTTTTCCCCTGCAGGAGCTCAATCGCGCAGTCCCACGGCCGATGAGGGGGAAGTTGTGCTGCTGCCCTAACACTAAACATGTCCTTGAAATTCCTGTACTCTGATGGCACACTGATCGAAACTCTCAATGGATGTGGTTTGGACCGTCAATGCCGACGGTGTACATAATTTGGCATATCGCGATGCCCAGGATGTGATGCGTGATTCCGCCCAATTGAAATTAGGATTGTGTGAGCTGAGCCAGGGTAGACCCAGCACGACGGACTGATACAACCGAGGGAGCACAAAAAAACTTTAAGAGCCGATTGTTTTAAAATTTGGCCATCCAGAGCTTTCACTGTGATCGGATACAGAAGCTTTGACACGGGAGCTCGCAGCGAGGAAATGACTCAGAATCTATAAGGGGGAAAACAGACACAGTGCAATTATTATAAGACAAAGAGGCTTGTAAACAGAAAGGGTGATGAGTACGAGGTGGTGTGTGTGATGTTACTTTAATCAATGAACAGTTGCTGACTCAGTGTTTATCCCCCCTACAGTATAGACATAACCCCGATGACATCCTCCTTTGTTTCTCCTGGGCTGAAAGGTGGGATGCGCTCACGTCCATGGGTTCCAAAATCGTACCTTCGCAAGGTTCGAGTGGGGGTTGATTGAGGCTATTGCGACTCCTGAATTCGGATCCCCCCCCCCCGATGCTCTGAAGGGGATGTGACGTCAAAATCCGAAATGTCAGCGCATAGTCTGCAACTGTTGTGTTACCTTGTCTCAGCCTCAGCAATTGCTGTTTGCCCGACTTGCCATGATTCGGGTGATCGAACACCGAGCGAAAGGCGTGGATGAACCTCTCGTACCTGGACGTGACGCTTCCACCTGCACTCCACACTGCTGCTGCCCAGTCCATCGTTGGTGATAACTCCCCCGGCTGGGTTTACAGATGGGCTGGTAGAAAGAAAACAAAAGAAAGTCTACACAAGTCGCAAACACGAACAGAAGAAGGCTGAGAATCCCACAGCCTTGACCTTGACCTTGTCACTGGCCTTTCCAGCCATCCGAGGCAGATACCTCTCAGACCTGGGGGACTGATGGAGACAGACCTACACAGAAAACGTGCACAACTGTGAACAGACAAATGGCTAGCCCAATATTACAGACAGACACTTAATAAAATCTATCTCTACCTCTAAACCCTATCTCTCTCTCTGTCTCCCTGTCTTTCTCTCCTCTGCAAAAAACGTACTGGATCTTACAGTTATTCATTGGTTTCTGATAACATATTCAGGGGAAAAAGCCACCATTCAACACATTAGCGGTTATTATGGAAAAGCTTATTATTTAAAGCTGGCCAACTCTCAGTTTGAACCCTGACCAATCAGAATTCTTGTCCCGCCTTCATCATTTGCATGCGGTCCACTAGTGCTACTAGTACTACTAGTGCCCAAACGGCTTTCCTATGGCAAGCCGTTTGGGCATATATTTGATATCAAGGATATCAAGCACATTTCGTCCACTCGTTCACTAGTGAGGCCAAAATTGCCACTAGTAACCACTATTGGAGAAATTTTGGTTCACTCGTTTACTAGTATGGCTCAGTTTCACTAGTGAAATTTTAAGGCTTACTAGTTAACTAGTGAAATCCTTGTGTATGTTACTGTATGTAAAATGTCAATTAGAAGGTGGGACTGGGGGCATTCAAGGAAGCTGCATATTTAAAAGTACTAGGTTGAAGTTTTTTCATTGCTCATTGGTGAAGGATGTATTTCAGACAATTTTAAACGCAAACATGGGCGGATGCTGTCCTTAGACGTATTAGAAGATGATGTACTGCAATTGAACGAGCATATCATCAAGGTTCTGCAGGTCAAAGAGAAGTGCACACTATTAACATCTCTATTGATAACTTGAGAAGAGTTGAAGACTCTCTTAGTGCCGAGGCTATGCAGGATCTAGTTCAGAGTCTTACAGATCTCAGATCTGTCATCACTGCACCCTCAGCTTCCAATGCATCATGTTCTAGTTTCCATCAAGAAGATGTCTTGCATTCAGGTAAGTCAGCCAATAATATAATTTCAGTTTGTCACATATAGGATTTTTTAGTGTAGAGGATGCCAAAATGAAAACTGTGCTTTTTCTCTGACAGTTTCATTGTATTTATTCATTTTTATTTTATTCTATATTCATTGAGCATAATTCACATTGATCATTACACAGCGACTTTAATGTTGTGGCTGTTAGGACAGGCTTCAGACAACACAGGCAAGTTTAATATAATTTAATTTAATATGTTATTGCACATAGCCAGGCTTACTTTTTCCCCTATTATTGTTATTCATTTAAGAATACTCAAGTTTTATTTACATATTTTAGGAAGGCGAGGGAGACCTGCCCTTGACATTACAAGACAGCAAATTGAGCTGCTCTTAACTCAAGGCTTCACCGTGAGAGCCATAGCAAGGATGTTGGGCTGTTCCTCTTCATATCTGCATAAGAAAATGAAGTCTTTTCAGATTTCAGCAAGAAACAGATTCACCACCATCAGTGATGCTAACCTAGAGGAGCACATTAGGAGACTCCACAACCAGTTCCCCAGATCAGGTTCAGAAGTAGGCACACGACAACATATTCAATTGTATTGTTTAATGTGCATTCCCTTTACACAAAATTTTCATATCGTCTTGAATTCTGAACTGTTTTCTGATGATGAGGGCTTATCTACATGCTCAAGGGGTCGTAGTGCCAAGAAAGAGAGTGAGAGAGACCCTTAACCGCATTGACCCAGTTGCTGCGGCCCTGAGATGGAGCCAGGCCGTAGCTAGGAGAACATATTATGTGCCATTTTCCACAACAGTTTGTGGCACATCGATGGTCATATGCGTCTCATTCGGTAATCAGGGGTCTACTGTTGTATTTCTATATAGTGGTGGGAGTGATTTGTGCACATAAATAAGTGCATGTATATGTGTATATATAAAACCGACTATTCATCAACAGTAGAATAATCTATAATGGTTTTTGTGTAATTAAGTTATAATTTTTTTTATTTTATGTGACATGGTCTGCAGATGGGGGTTTGTGACGCATGCCGGTATCGACTCCAGACTCATCACTTACATGAACTGCAGCACAGACAACACAGCTCTGACGGTGTTGACTTATTTTGTTCAAGCTACCTGTCTGTATGGGCTACCCTCCAGAGTCAGATCAGACCGCGGAGGGGAGAACACTATGGTTGCTCTTTTGATGAACCTTCTGCAGGGACAAGAACATACAAGGCACATTACAGGCCCATCTATACACAACCAACGAGCGTCTGTGGAGAGATGTTTTCCAACAAGTCGTACACGACTTCTACGCGCTTTTTTTATTCGTTCGATGACGAACAAATACTGAACCCTGAAGATAACACTCAAAAAAAATGGCACTGCAAACGGTTTATAAGCCAGAAATCCAAAACCAACTGGATTTATTCACACATGCTTGGAACAACCATAAAATAAGATCAGCACACAACCGTACACCAACACAAATTTGGATGGAGGGCATGCTTGCCAACAGGGAGCAGGAGTCAACAGCCGTCAACAATGTCTTTGGAGATGACCCTTACAGCCAAGAAAATCTGGAAGCTGGCTTGGCAAAACATGGCGTACAGCTCGCCCAGTTACGAGCAAACAGTGAAGACCTTGAACGAGCAGTGATTGTGACACAGCCTCTCGATAACCTGAGCTCTGAAGAACATGAGCATCTTCGACGTACAATGGTCGGAATAACGGATTTAAAGGACAGGTACCTGGTGTGTGTTAGAGAATTTCAAAACATTCTTCAAAGAACATAATACACAAACTTAGAAATCACAGAAATTCAGGTCCTGTACCCAAACAGAAAAGAACCTTAATTAAAGTCATTAGTAACAGTTACTAGGTTAACTGTTACTAATTGCTTTAATTAAGTCAGATAGTCAAATCTTATGGTCCTGTTGCTATAGATCTGCCCGACATGGACTAGACCTTTCCAAATCCCAAAGAGTCTCTTATGGCCTGGAAAAGCATCCGGTGCAGTTCCTCCTCCTGTGTGACGCCTCTTGGCAGGTATAAGCACATCATGCAGGTCGATGCGTAGGGCAAACGACGCTGGCCTGCCTCCTGTTGGTAAAAGTCGATGCAGGGCTTCCTGGGAAAACCCAGAGCAGGAACTTCATCAGCTCCAGTGACGAAAATCAGAATGTCTTCAAATCTTAGTTCAGTCTCTTTATCTGTGAGGGGGGGGGGGGGGGGCCCCCCCCAGAAGACAAGTAAGATTTGCAGTAATTTCTAAAATCAAACGTCTAACGTACAACCTGACTACATCTATTTACTGCCAACCATTTAAAAATAGACTGCTTTTAGAGTACACCTCTGGCATGAAAGGTATATTTCATGACCTAAATATGTATGTATGTGTCCTATGTTCTAAGGGCTTTGTTTACAATGTTTTCATTTTACTAAACTGGTCAAAATCACATGGAGAAAAAAAAAAAAAAGAATTCGCCTTCCATCACAGTACAATTTTAAGTGGACCTTTGCATAAAGAAATACAACGTACCTTCAATCATATTGAGAACCATCTCCCAGCTGTAGATGGTGTCCTCCTCTGCCTCACGATTGTTGGTTCCTCTTCTACTGTAACTGTAGCTGAAAATGGCCTTGAAGGCTGCCTTTGACAGAGGTTCCTGCATGTTGGTGAACAAAGGAAGGAAGGCAATCTAGTTCTCCTTGACCAGGTCCCACAGCTTCCCAAACGCATTCATTCCATCCGTGAACTGGTTTATCATCTTGGCCGTTCTATGAATCAGGAGAGATAAAACCAGTTATTTTTCTGGGAAAAATAAATACCAAGGGTTGTTCTAAATGGACAAATAAATTCATACACATTTATCCATGATCCCAACCTTTTAAATGTTAGCATGTGGACACATTTATTACATTTGTAAAGATACAATTTCTTAAAAGACATTCAAATTAAAATATTTGAATTTCCAACCTCACAGCTGTAAAACTTTTTCATTTGTGTGTGTGTGTGTGTGTGTGTGTGTTCACCTGAGAAAGATGTAGTGCTTCACTACATAAGCGTAGATCTTTGGCATGTCCTCAACCGTGGCACTAAATATGCCCGGGACGCCACATTCAGCAATCCAATCTCCCAAGTCTTGCTGGAGTGCCGTCAGGTCCCCGACACTCTTGCACTGTAGGATCTTAGATAAAAACCAGAGTGTGGGCAAAGTCCCATAGTAAGTCATTGTTTGTTCTGCTCAGATTTCGTAGCAGTGTAATGCTATGTAATGCTATGCTTTGACCAAAAGTAAAAGAAAATGTTTTTGTTTGTTTTAAAATCAGAAAAAAAAATATCTTAAAATGATAATTAATAAGCACCCTTTTGACTTTGCTTTGCACATCTGGGTCAGGCAGCACACGATAGTCAAACTGCTCCAGCGGTGGCTCCTGGCCACACATCAGCTGGAAGAGGGTGGGGTCCAGGGCTTTGATACACGGACCTCCGTGTGCAACCGACCAACCGATAAGATTGCCACCTTTGAAATATTTTCGCTGGTCTAATGCTGCCTGATCATAACTAAGAAAGACCTGGCCGCTCTTTCCCTCGAAAATGCCGAGAGTGGTCTGTACCTCGATCATCAAGAGTCTAGAATAAGAGAAATAGATAAAGTTGTACCACAGTTCATCTGACAACATGCACACACTTGTAATAACACCTGTAATTAGTAATATTAATTAAAAGTAATCTTAAAAGTCATTAGTTTCTTGTGTTATTCTGACCTGACAAACTCTCGCTGTGGGCCCTCCAAATCATCTGCATCTTCTCCTACAAACTCAATTTGTAGTCTATAGGTCCAACAGAAACTGGCTCTGGAGATTGCTTTAATGGCACTCTCCAGAAGCTTTTTCCTCCTGACACAAATGGTGGACACCTGGTCATCAGAAAGGTGATCTTGGAAACTCATCAAAATGGTGGCAAGATCCTCTTCTTCCTAAAGTATATAAAATTATGCATATCAGAAATGACAAAAAAAAGAGCATTTTGTGGGACTGATAACATTCAATTTTTTTTGGGGTGGAATCCTTTTTTTTTTGCTGGTGGGGTGGGGATATGTGAACTGGATAGTCATTAAAAGTTCTTGAAATAAATATTCTTTCAGTATTCTTGAGTGGAAGAAATCAAACCTACCAATGGAAAACAGTCACTCTGAAAAGGAACTGAAATAATGTCATTCTCTTCCCCATCATCAGAATCAATGTAAAAGTCTTCAACAGAAGTCCTACAAAATAAGAATTCTTACTTTTTAAGTATATTCGGATATTACAAAGCCTATGAGTAAATGAATAGAACAAAACGCACATTAGGGTAAAATGCTCCGTCACGCTATTCTTTCCTATAAACCTATAAAATACCTGTTTCTTTGTTCCACACGTGACCTTCTGTAGAAAACCTAGAAAGAATGAATTTTGCATGATGTGTCTGACATGATATTTTTAATGTCTAAATATATCTATAATTTCAAAATATATTTCATACTACACATTACAACTATGGCCAAACATTTTGAGAATGAAAAATATTAATTTTCACAAAGTCTGCTGCTCCAGTGTTTTTTTTTTTAGATCTTTTTGTGAGATGTTATGACATACAGTACTATGAGTATAATTTCAAGCATTTCATGAGCATCAAAAACTTTTGAAGCTACACATAGATACTGAACTATCGTCATGTAAAGATTTACCTCTGGGGTCCCAGCGTTCAGCCATTGCGCAGAGTCCAGACCTGCCTCCTGTTATAGAAAAAAGTTACTTTTGAAACTCTCTGAAAAGCTTTGAAAAAAGTGAAATGATGACTTTTAACCAAAATTTATTTGACATGAGGATTATTCTTAATATTAGTCTGAATTATCAAATCTGTATATGAAAAGTTTTTTTTTATTTTTATAATAACTTACACGGGTTGAGTTTAAATCTGTCCTTGTTGAGCTTCCATCAATGTTCACCACTGAAAATATTGACATACAAGGGGACTGGGAGCTTGAAGGAGAATTATCGTTAGAAGGGGAGGATAGCGTGGTCATAGGTACTGTAATAGTCTGGGGTGTCAGCTGGAGGACAGTGGATGAGGCTAGAGGTGTGAAGTCTAATGGTGTAGGTGTGATGGCTGATGGTGAGGATTGGGATGGACCTGCATAGATGGATGGTGTGGCTGTGGGTGAGGCTGCAAGTCTGTTGGCTGTTGATGGGGCTATGATTGCTGGTGGTGCAGAGGATCGAGATGGATCTGCATAAACAGGTGGTGGGTCTGTGGCCAAGACTGCAGGTCTGATGGCTGGTGGTGCAGGTGATTGGGATGAGCGTGCATAGATGGATGGTGTGGCCATTGGTGAGACTGCAAGTCTGTTGGCTGATAATGGAGGTATGATTGCTGGTGGTGCAGCAGACTGGGATGGATTTGCAAAAGCAGATGGTGGGTCTGTAGGCGAGACTGCAGGTCTGTTGGCTGGTAATGGAGGACTGATGGCTGGTGGTGCAGGGGATTGTGATGGATCCACATAAACAGATGGTGGGTCTGTGGGCGAGACTTCAGGTCTGTTGGCCGGTGGTGCAGGGGATTGGGAGGGATCTGCATAAATGGCTGGGGGAGCTGTGGGCGACACTGCAGGTCTCACGGCTGTCTGCGAAGCAGTGGGTGTGGCCATCGGTTGTGTGGATGGAGAAAAAGCAGGTGGAGACTGTGAAACTGTCTCGAGACCAGCTGGTGGAAGTCTTTCACTTGGGTTTTGATTACTTTCAGTTTGTGAGATCTTGATGGAAAAAAGAAAACAGCCTGATTAGTAACGGTCATCACTGTGATAATATTCAAACAGGTTTGGCCAAAATAACAACAAAAACTCACCTCTAAAGGCAGTGTTATGTTGGTCTGGGGAACAATATAAACCCTGCTTCTCCCGACTGCGGCCCTCAGCTCGTGGACAGTTGTGACCTGAATTTTTTTCAGGACCTTGGACTTACCTGCTTTTGCAAAATTAAATCCAATGAGATTCAGACTAACTGCAGGGAAGCATTGACATACATAATTCTTAAATTCCTGGAGAGACCATGACAGTTGTGCGTAATTTCTCAGTGAGAATCCCTCTGGCAAATCATGACTTGGGATTCCTGGAAAATAATAAAACAAAGGTTGTCAATATGATATCAATATGACTACTGACTCAATAATTTCTCTTAATAGTTAACGACTTAGATTCAAGACCTTATTGGGCATCTTTATAGGCCATGAACAACATACATTATATTTATTACATTTGGAGCACACTATGACAATATTTGTGCTACAGTACATGTACCAGGGCTACCTTATGAGAAAAATTGTTTATCCAGGGAACATCCTTATCAGTAGGCATGTAGATGAATGGGATTACAATGAAACCATGACACTTTGCAGTATTTGTGGTATTTGCATTATCCTGCCCTGTTATTAACGTGACAAAAATGATCACCATTTGAAGATGGCAGAGTGCAGTTAATAATTAGTTTATGTGGGCTGATGTTAAATGTAGCCAAACTTAGACTATGACGTGCATTTTGATGCAGTTAATTGATGTTTGTATTAAATTGTTGTCCACAATGCACTCTGGCCATACAGACTTAAATCCACTTCATAGCGAACACTTGCAAATCAACAGTAAATGTTGGTTTTCTGCGGAAATAATGGAATAACACTCAAGCCCATGCTTAAATTCAAGACCAATACAGTGTATATACATTACCTAAGCCGTTTTTCGAGAGTTCACAACGTGCATTATGAGGCGGGAGGACAACTTCTTCAGCTTTTGACAACAGGAACAGCTTTACTCTCCAAAGTCCAGTTGTCCTGTCTGCAAGCGCTTGTGTTTCTGTACAAGAACAGAGTGTAGCCTGTTATATGTACTGATGTAAAACTGTGAAAGAAAACATTCCTGTTTCATGAAAACATCTAATTAGCAGTCTTCCAGTAATTAGGTCAATTTATTTATCCTGCCACACGGCTGCTGTTTTTATTGCTTTCTGTAGACTAGCTATAGCTTGCTAACTGCTCCGGTTCGAACAAAAAGTAAAAAAAAAAAAAAAAACACAATGATGACTTTGGAAGCCGCTTGTAAATCAGCAGTGATAAGGAAAAACCTGACAGTAACTCTGCAAACTTAGCTTTCACCATTAATGCTAAACTTACCTGTCATTCGGTGTGTTCTTCTCCGCCTCCGAAAAGTGCTCCTTGTGGCACTCAACATACTGCCTTCATCTGTCGGTGACGCCAGCTCCTGTCTTGCAACTTCAAGCGCATTCAGAACGCGACTGATTACAAGATTGAAACCACGTTCTACGGCAGCGTCGCGAGAAGCCTCACTCAGGTCACCTGGATCAGCAGCCATTAATGTTGCGTCTTGATTTTCTTGTGGTGATATTGGAAACAGCGTGCAGAAGCGCATCTGTGTTTATGATGAATGTGCTGTTATGTGGGTCAATTTTGTCCACTAGTTAACTAGTGAGTTTTACTAGTTAACTAGTGAAAGTCACATGTGGATAATTTATGATGGTTTCTGGAAAACTAAGTGAGCATTTATTCTGATATCGCTGATATCAAATAAATGCCCAAACGGCTTTCCATAGGCAGAAATTTGCTTGATATCCTTGATATCAAATATATGCCCAAACGGCTTGCCATATAGCACTAGTGGAATCCACTAGTAATACTAGTGGGCCACATGCAGATGAAGGGGGCGGGGCGATGATTGTGATTGGTCAGGGCTCACACTGAGAGCCGGAAAGTCTTAAAGGGCCAGCTCTCAATTCTGCGTTCGGGTATGAATTGAGAGTTATTTTAGGCACTTTCCATGACCAAAACATTACGATTTGTTACAGATTGATTCATCAAGGTACCTTATATCATTCAGGTCATATAGAACTATTGTTTTCTGCTAAATAAAACAGATCTACAGGCCCCGAATAAACATGAGTGTATTGAATGGCAGCCTGCCGGCAGAATTAGAAGACCGATATTACGTACAGAAGTGTATTAATAGCGGATCTAACAGCAAAATAGATTGTATAAATATGAATTAAAATCGCCCGGGGATGCCAGAGAGGTTCTCCTGCTGGGATTTGATGGTGACTTTAGAATCAAGTGGTGACGCTGAATAAAATTCAGTGAATAAATCTGGAGGAGCACGGCGTGAATAACACTCGTGAATTTAATTAAAGTCAAATGTAACAAATACTAATCAGGGTACTAACAGGACTTGTAAGGGGTTGATATTAGCCATAAATTAAAGCATAATCAAAATGTTTCATCACCCCCACCATTTAATATTCAATTTCATTTATCATGATACGTGGGATGTTTTATGTTGTTGTTTGCACCCACGCGTACTTTGTGTTAGTTTGGTGTTAGACTATAGACAGACAGGCGGAGCCGTCATCCACAGCGGTCTCTGTAGGCGTCTCTCCGTCGCGACTTTTCACCTGACAAATGAATTATAACACAGAACGATTTAGAGAGAGAGGGAGAGAGAGAGAGAGAGATTATATAAAGGCAGCAAGTCCGCCGCATTGTTTTAAAATATATACTTTTTTTTTCAACAACTTGTCCCCCTGTATGAGACTCTGTACACTTCCCGCAACCAGCACCAGCGCACCTCCCCCCCCCCCCCCCCCAAAAGCAGTGTCATTCCAACCCTGTGCTGATAATTAAATATGTCTCTTCTCCCATACTTGTCTTTTCACCCTCTCCCAGAATATTCGTAAAGGACACACATTAGTTAAATATTATGACTATGTATTTCTGCTTATGATTAATTACTAACTATAGGGCTTATTGATAGTGTTATACTGCAGTAAGACCACAGGCTAGAACTTATTGTCCTGTTGTTCGCTGCCCATCCAGCGGTTTATTAAAAAAAAGTTCATAAACAATATATTGTAGAAACATATTATTTTATTTTGCTGTTCAACATTATTGCATAGTTAGATGAATTATTGTCATTGATTAAAACATTGTTACTGTTATGGGCATTTTTTTGGAAGAATAGGTCCTTCCTCCCCTGGTATTTCAACTGATAAGTTCATACTTTTTGTGTTATTGTTGTCAATATAAATAAATCACACTACTACATACATTTTCATGTTTCATTCTGCTTGTATAGTGCTCAATGTAGGCAGTGAAGGCTGACCAGACTTTATAGGGTTAAATTGAAAATTTTTAAATATGGGTGGAGTTACTCATAGAGAGCCAATAGGAAGGCTCCTTTTCTGCAACACTGATTTGCATTTTGTCCTACTAGTTAACTAGTGAGCTACCTTAGTAAATTAGTGAAATTTTAAGGCTCACTAGTTAAATAGTGAGCCTTAAAATTTCACTAGTGAAATTGAGCCGTACTAGTAAACGAGTGAACCAAAATTGCTCCAATAATGGTTACTAGTGGCAATTTTGGCCTCACTAGTGAACGAGTGGACGAAATGTGCTTGATATCCTTGATATCAAATATATGCTCAAACGGCTTGCCATAGAGTTGAAGTCAGAACACTTGGACGGACACAAAGTCGATTGATGATGGTATAGAGCCAAAAGGAAATGCTTTCATCTTGTGATATCAAATGATTATTAATATATTTGCTGTAGTTTCCCTGAATTTGATATAACATGCGTCTTTGTGTGGACATGACTGACAGGCTGAGTCTCTGTCCTCTGTATGAAGTGAACGAAATGTGCTGCTGTCAGTAAAGGACATCAGATGAAGTTACACATCAGAGAAGTGGCATCAGTGGCTTCTTGTCAAAGTGTGAAGCCATTTGAGCTGCAGTTCTCACTCAGACTCCAGATGTTATTGTTGAAGTGCAGAAGTCATATAAATATGAAAATAACATTGATGTATTATAATGCTGTCAGGATACATTCATCAAATTGTTCCTCATAAAATCCTTACACTAAGCTATCAGTCTTTTCACTTGTTGCTTAAGATTAATTTATATATTTATAGCACTTTTGAATTATTCGCTATGAATTACTCAACATGTTCCTGCAGTAGATCTAAAGTTATGTGTAGATTTTCTTATTTAGACGCTTTTATGCAGTTTTAATTGAGATTGTAAAACGTGTTATTTTGTTTGTTTGTTTGTTTTAGATTTTATGGCCAGCATTAACCACTGTTCTCTCATTTATAAATAAATAAATAAATAAATAAATAAATAAATAAATAAATAATCACATCAACAACCACACAAAAACACAGAGCTGCACACACTCAAACACAGGAAAGAACACTTTTATTAAATATATATTTTCATTTAATATTTTTTTGATTTTAACAAGAGGTTATGTGTTGTGGTTTCTCATTTACATGACCAGTTGCATGTTTTCTTGTTCTTTTTTTCTTTTTTTTTAA
This sequence comes from Clarias macrocephalus, assembly GCA_011419295.1. Classification (NCBI taxonomy): domain Eukaryota; kingdom Metazoa; phylum Chordata; class Actinopteri; order Siluriformes; family Clariidae; genus Clarias; species Clarias macrocephalus. The sequence goes on from JAAGKR010006749.1 coordinate 20,115, forward strand.
ACTTCAAGATAGAAAACAGTGAGGCCCTTGAGGGAATCATGAGTAACTTAAACAATGGTAAGTTAAATGTCTTAATAATTTGTGGTAAATGCTAAAAGTTAAAGCTTACTTTAGGGTTTGTAAAGATTATACATATAAAAGAAGAAGAAAAAAAACTACAGTAACAATATATGGGACAAGGAATTATTGTCAAAGTAGAACAGCAAATTAAGGAGTATTGCAAGTTTTGATTTGACTTTGTCCTATGTTCATATAATGGAATGTAAATAAGGAATTTTGACATTTATTAAAAATGCTAGAGTGGGAAAACAAAATCATACCCTATACAGCCAACCTTACTCCAACCAATTAGGCTACATAATAGCAGAAACAGTATAGTCAGTTAAATATGGTCAGATTGATACGAAGGGCATTAAAGTCAATCTAGGTCCTGACTTTGCTCCTAGCCATTTCCACAGGTTTGGACCATTAAAGGAGTTAATAAGAGGATCAGGTGAACTGAGAAAACTTTCTATCTTGATGGGGTCCAAACGCTACTGAAACACTGGGATAAGTGCATTTGTTGTAGCAGGAGATTATATAGAGAAATAAAAGGAGTTTTAACGCTCAGAACTGTGTTCAGTTATTCTGTACAGTCAAAAGTCCCGGTTTGACTTTTTTTTGTGTGTCATATCCACATTTTCCTCCATTTAATGTGAATAGAATTTTTTTTCAGAGACCATAAACAAAACTGAATGTCCCACTTGAGAGTAAAGGTGTCCCAGTTTACCAGCATCCTCTAAAATCTTTTTACTTTTGGCCAGTAAATATTTGAAGAGGCATCATTTGATCTGTTTGATATTTTTAATTTAATTAATTTATTTAAATTGTACAAAAGTCCACATAGTCTTTCTGAAAACTCAGACAGTTAGCTATTAGTTAGGAGAAACGTAAGACTACTTGAGATTCAATAATTACTGCACAATTAATATCAAACTAATACAAGCATCTTAATAATTAGTTAAGTAAGTAATTACCTAGAAGTTACTGTTAGTATGGATCAGGATTGTAACGTATCACCAATATTAATGAGACCTGAGTAAAATTAGATGCAGGAACATGTGAGAGAATGTGAGTTAAATCTTAATGCCTTGAAGACGGATCATGGATATTCACTGAGAACATTTGACTTTCGTGCAGAAAATGTATTTTTAGTTACTGTCCTCTCCGGCATCTGTCTCTCTCTGTCTGTAACTGGTCTCTCTCTCTAGTCAGGCTGTTGTAACTGGTCTGTAACTGGCTCTTCTCTGTAGTCAGGGTGTTGTAACTGGTCTGTAACTGGTTTCTCTCTCTAGTCAGGGTGTTGTAACTGGTCTGTAACTGGTTTCTCTCTCTAGTCAGGCTGTTGTATCTGGTCTGTAACTGGTCTCTCTCTCTAGTCAGGCTGTTGTAACTGGTCTGTAACTGGTTTCTCTCTCTAGTCAGGCTGTTGTATCTGGTCTGTAACTGGCTCTTCTCTGTAGTCAGGCTGTTGTATCTGGTCTGTAACTGGTCTCTCTCTCTAGTCAGGCTGTTGTAACTGGTCTGTAACTGGCTCTTCTCTGTAGTCAGGGTGTTGTAACTGGTCTGTAACTGGTCTCACTCTCTAGTCAGGGTGTTGTATCTTGTCTGTAACTGTCTCTTCTCTATAGTCAGGATGTTGTAGCTGGTCTGTAACTGGTTGTTTTCTGTATTCAGCATATTGAATTTGATCCACAGTACTGTGACGGCAGTCAGCAGGAGAACACACAGCAGCACCACACACACTGCAGTCAGTCTGTAACACCTGCTCCATGCAGTGTCTCCTCCTAGAGGTACATGAACAAAAGTATTTTAGGCTTTCCAAATTAAGACTTAGCATTTACTGTTAGTCTCAACATCAATATCAAAGCCCCTTTTTTAACATTGAGCTGAAGAACGTTTGAGTAACCGTATCCAACCATCATCCAAATAAATAAATAAAGCTCCCAAAGCTGGGGCTTTGGACTGGTTTTAAATAAGGATAGGCTGCTTTATATCACTGAACACTGAGGATACAATTCCATGTTATTTGTATAGCAGTTTTAATGGCTTTACAGAATAAAAAGACAATTATGGAAATGATTATGAAATGTGTGAGAGATGTGTATGAAAATGATCAGTTTGTCTCTGATGAGCAAGCTGAGGGCAACAGTGGCAAGGAAACAGTGACAACTCCTTGAGATGGCAGTAGGAAGAAACATTGAGAGGAACCAGACTCAACAGGGAACCCATCCTCATTTGGGAGATAACAGATAGCAGGGATGGTTGTGCAGTCACAGAACCTTATTATAAACTAATAACTATTAAATAAACACAAAATAAATTGTTGCTGCTGGAAAATATAATTCCACTTGTTTTGTTCATCAGAAATGAAAGTTGGAAAATATAAAAAAGACCTACAGTATAAGACTTGTATAAAAAAGCAATATAATTGGTGAGCTTTAAATCATGGTTTCCGGTTGGGTCACTCTTATTACTCTTTTTAGATTCATTAATTAATAACAATAATGAATAATATACATTTGTTTTCCCATTTTTGTTGATGGAATGTCATGCAGACAGGGACTTTAAACAAAGAAAAAAAAACTGCAGAACAGAAAGATTGTGAAAACCAGTGACAACAGCTAATGACAGGAAGGAACAGGAACCAATAAGACAACCTAACTGTGAAGACCTGGGCACTTAAATAAGGAAGCTAATCAAACATATCTAAACCCAACTGTGAACAGAAATCCAAAACGCTTGCCACAAGCGGACAACCCTAACATGGTATTCTTAGTCTCTGAAAGTGGGAAAAAAAAATAAATATATGGTGTCAAATTTAGGCAGTTTGGCAAAAAAAAACAGCTCTCCCATTTTAATAAATGAATGAATGAAAATGATATATAAATACATAAAAGAATAAAATGTTAGTTTATATTACATTATGAAGAAAGGATCACATGAGAAGATTAACCTATATATCAATATTATAATATTTTCATATCAGAGCGTGACCGTGGCATAGTGGTTAGCACTATGGGTTGAGGATTTGATTCCCACCTCGGGGTCTGTGTGCATTTGCATGTTCTCCATGTGCTTGGTGGATTTACTCCTGATACTCCGGTTTTCCTCCATTGTCTTAAGAAATTTAGATATGGCTAATTGGCGTTTTCAAATTACTCATTGTGTGTGTGTGTGTGTGTGTATTTGTGTGTGTTAAACAATTATCTTTAAACATTCATAATTTGCGACTGTTTTCCTCATGAATATTCATACCAGGCCAATTATTTATTCCAGCTGCTCTGCAACTAAAACACTACTCGTGGGGTTTACACTAGCAGTGAATATGAAAATAATAATAATAATAATAATAATAATAATAATAATAATAATTTGTCACACACAACATCACAGATCTTCTCAAAGATACTTCCCCAGCCTTTCACACATAACTGAGGATGCAGGTTTACCTTAATTTGTGAGAGAACCCAAGATAAATTAATTAAGCACACAGTGGACAACTATGATGGGGCCACAATGCCAGGCTGGGCAAGTCAGTGTTTCGCATCAGCGCCCTTCCTTTGGTGGAGCTTGTGATACTAATGACCAAGCCAAGTGCCTATTACCAGGTGGAGTTTGACTCTTCAGGGTTTTTTCTATAGGTTTTGCAGGTTCATGTTTATGGTCACAGCTTTTCATCTTATACACAGCAAAATCCTTAGTCTTGAATGAACACCCAGAGTGTTGATTTAACACTTTCAGAGTGCATTCGTGACCATTAGGTCATATATAAACAATTGGGGTGTTAAATCAACACTGGGAATTTTGCAGTGTAGCAGAATTCCAGTCTGGGGAATACAGTGGAATTTACACAGCTGGTATAAAAAAACAATATTTGGGACGGGGTGCTACCTGATGCAACAGCTGTGAAGTCTTTAGAGGCGAGAGAGTGGCAGGATGCTCAGAGTGGGGCTGACATCAGACATCAGGCCGACACCTCTCAAAGCACAACTCTTTAAAGAAAGGGCAACTTGTGCAGTTGTAGAGCTGAGCTTCAGGAGAAAACTGGCTGGCTTTAATGATGTGGTGCTCACCCTGCCATCTAGGTTTCAGAGTGTTATGCTGGTGCCACCACCCAGCTTGAGGGATAAGATAACACCTAGTTTGGAAAAATATCAACTTTGCTCTGAACCTAAGCTACAAGGTCATGCTTACCCGCTACCTGGCTTCAGGGACATAGGTTATTTCATGCTTTTATGGTGTTGTCTCCTTGCTTCTTTCTCACATTTTTTTGTTTTGCTTTGACTATACTACTACTATCTCTCACTTTCCTATTTCACGTTCCACCTGGGTTTAATGCAATGAGGGCTGCATGCATGACTTAGAACTCAGTCTTTCGCCTGTTAAACAACAACTTTGTCAATGACTCAGGATGAAAAAGCACACCAAGCCTCTGTCCTACACCCTCAGCCCAGCTTTCACATCTGGATCACACATCAATAAAACTAAAGGTGCGTTTAGAACTAGAGGATTTCCAACAACCTGGCTTTTTAACTCACTGCTCCTCATCACAGATATCCTATTTCTCATAATCCTGGAACTTTGAACCATCCACCTGTGTGCTTTAGACATACAGAGTAGACTTATTGGTGTTTCAAATTGCCCATAGTGTGTGAGTAATAGAGTAAGCCAGTCCATTTCATGGTGCGATGCAGTGGACTGGTACCCTGTCCTAGTGCCCTGTGTACATTCTGCCTCCCATGAACCTGCGTAGGAAAAGTAGTATAGAAAACCCACCCTGCCATTTGCCCATGCATTTGAACTGACCACGTATTGCTGTATTTTCATTTCCCAACCAGAAAAGGAGTTGCAAAATGTGTGGAAACATTGTCACAATGGAATATTTCAGTCATTTTTTATATTAATTAACGAAAGACTCCAAACACCTTTTTGTAACTGTCATTGTCGAGTAGAATGAAGAGAGAAAAAAAGGATTTCAGTTCATTTTTAGATCAGTCTGAAAAAGAAACAAAATCAGGTGCAACACACACACACACACACACACACACACACACACACACACACACGCACACGCACACAGGAGTGACTCCACACATTTGCCAGAAAGTTAGTTTTCCATTAAATTAATCTTTATGTTGAGCTTAATAATAAGAAAAACAAAAAAAAGCAAATGGATCAGAGTGACTGCAGTGTGTCTGCTGCTGCTGTGTGTTCTACTGCTTATCTCTGTCACAGTGCTGTGGATCAAATACAACATTCTGAAGTCAAAGACAGCTACAGGGATGTAGATTTTTTGGCTCTAATGACTGTGGTGGTGATGATTTCATCTCGTCTTCTCAATCACACAAGTCCATTAAACAGTTGATTGGCAGTAAAGTCTGGATTCGTTTGAGTGACATAGACGAAGACGGTAAGTGGAAATGGATGGACTGTACATAACTAAGCACTGTGTAATAAATAACTGAACTGAGAACGACGCTTGATTTCTCCAAGGGACACAGGTTAGATCCTCTGATTCTCTCCTTTATGTACTGGGGAAGTGGAGAACCCAACAAGTATAGATATGAATATCTACCTATTGCTGGATATTTTTCTGATCCTGTAAATAAACTGGACTGATTTTTCCTTTAATGATGTTTTCAGCCTTGGAAAATGGGTTGGAAATGAAACCAGATATGAAGTCTTACGAAAATTGTTGAAGCTTTTGAACCACTACAATGTTTTATTAGTTGGCATTTAATAAACATAAAACATAAAACTAAAGCTAAATTCAAGAACAAAACAAACAGATCCAGGATGGGAAACTGTAAAGCATGACACAAAGGGAAACGTTAGCATAAAAAGCCTAAAACATCAAAAGCTCATCTAAAGCAGCTACATGCTACAGTACTAGGGGTCAACCCTTATCAAAAACTTTTTACGCTCCCTAGGAAATAAAGTTTTTATTCTTTTGGGCACACAGCTGTTTAGTCCCAATCCCAATCACATTTTCCTCACAAGCATTCAAGTGATCATTTGACCAGTGTCGTTATAACCTGTGGAGAGGTTTAGCTGACAGGATTGTGGTGCAAAAAATAAAAGTGGTTTCTGTGATAAAAAAAAATGCAGTTTTTATGAGGTACAATGCAGTAAAAGGCAGTTGTATTGAAATATAAAAAATAAACTAAAAAAATGCTAGAAATAGCCCTATATCATTATAATTAACTGCAATAACTGCAGTTATCCTGCACTGAAGTCCTGAAGTCCTGAAGTCATGTACTGTACTGCAGTAGCTGTTATCCTAGCTAAGTTATTTACCCATAGACATGTAAAGCATAAAAATAATAATAACCTATTTGTGAGGTAGAATTAAAACAGAATTATATTTAAATAACCTAGCATTTGGATTGAATATTTATTTAATATTTAATATTTACCCATCTTGCTGAGTTAAATTAATCCATTAACAGCGTGCAGTTGGTCCAATATTTATCCAGCAAACTGGGTTGTTTTTAACCCAGCATTTTTAGGGTGTATAAATTATTAATGTAAATTACTTTCATATACTGGTCTATTACAAAATTAACTCTACGTTTTGCAAACCATACATATGCAATAAACAACACCCAATTAAATGAAAATTGAGTGATAAAAAAATCATAGAAAAAATATTTATTTTTTAAAAGCACAAGATCAGATAATACAAAAGTTCAACAGCGACATTATTGCACACTAAAAAATGCTGGGTTGTTTTTACTACCCAAATGCTGGGTTGCCTCTGTTGGGTAATTTTTCTGGGTTATTTAAAGGGAGTTGGGTACTTTTTGGAGTTGGGTTATCTAGAGACAGTTAACTTCACAGATAAGAAATGCCCCTTCCCTGAAGTTTACTAGTGTATTCAGTGGCTGTGTCAGCTTCATGTCTTTTTATCTTCCTCCTCAAGCACTCACTCACTCATCATCTATACCGCTTAATCCTGTATTCAGGGTCACGGGGGGCCTGGAGCCTATCCCAGGAGACTTGGGGCACATGGCAGGGTACATCCTGGACAGGGTGCCAATCCATCGCAGAGCGCAGACACACACACTCACTCACTCACACACTAAGGGCAATTTGGGAACGCCATTTAGCCTAACCTACATGTCTTTGGACTGTGGGAGGAAACCGGAGTACCCGGAGGAAACCCACCAAGCACGGGGAGAACATGCAAACTCCATGCACACAGAGACGGGAATCGAGCCTCGCCGGGGATCGAACCCGGACCCTGGTGGTGCAAGGCGACAGTGCTAACCACTACACCACCGTGCTGCCGCCTCCTCCTCAAGCATTTAAGAGGAAATGTAAACATTAAATATAAAGTCTGTATACACACCTTCACTCACCTATGACTGAATTTGTTCACTGTATGTAACATTTATTACTCTTGCCGTGTTAAACTAAAACATTCAGCCTGGTCTGTGCTATAGCAGCTAGTTTATCTGATAATGGCTGCTAGCGAGCCAAACCAAAGAACCTGTGTATGAAAGAAACTGCAAAAATGTCTGAGCTTTTTAGCTTTCTTTGTAGAATGCTTGCAGGGTGTATGAAGATGGTGAAGTGATGAATGAAAGCTAAACTGTTAATTGCAGTGCTAGCATTTAGCTAAGTTGCTAGCATTAGCAAACACATATGAAAAGCTGAG
>JAAGKR010006749.1:27836-41081 GCA_011419295.1 Clarias macrocephalus
CCTTGATTCGCGACCTCGGGGCAGAGGCGTACAATACCTAGTCGATTGGGAGGGTTATGGCCCCGAGGAGCGCTCCTGGATCCCGGCTCGGTTCATTCTCGACCCCGAGCTAATCCGGGACTACCGTCTTCGGGTATCCTCCACCCCAGGACCGTCGGGTGTCGGTCCTGGACGGGGGGGTACTGTCATGCGCACGCGGCCGGCACGAGGACCCGGAAGTAAGACGGTCGCGATTCAGGAAGCATAAAAGGAGACAAGATGGCGCATTACATCGCTCAGTCATTGAGTTGCCCATGCTATCGCCGACGCTCTGTTCGCCTAATCGTGAGTACTCACCTTCTTGGGTTTCGCTTTCGATTGAGTGTGTGTTATTAGAACGCGGGTTTATTTGTGTAAGCTCTTGCTCTCGTTCCGAGAGAGTTCTAAGAATAAACAGCGTGGTTATCCTGCCTACTCGCGCTACTTCCGCGTTTGGGTTTACCATCTACGCTACAGGGCTAACTGCTAGTCTTCTGGTCCGTCTCCGTGTGTTTGTGACAAATGCTTGCAGGGTGTACAGTATGAAGGTGGTGAAGTGATGAATGAAAGCTAAACTGTTAATTGCAGTGCTAGCATTTAGCTAAGTTGCTAGCGTTAGCAAACACATATGAAAAGCTGAGGTGTTCTAAAACACTAATCTTCTTACAAATATGCATACCAGCCAACCCTCTCGAATTTTTCATAAACTTTTACTTTCTTTAATTTCTTTCTTTCTAAGGTTGGATCCAACACCGTGGAATATCTCCAGCAGGCTGAAGTGTCCAGGCCGAACCCCTACATCCTGATGTTGGGAGATGATGACCAGCACTGCTCTCAGGCATTAGTGCTTCTCAGTAATAGTATCGTAATGATGTCACTGTTGACCTTGATTGGATTATCTGATCTTGTGCTTTTGAAAAATAAATATAAATATTTTTCTATGCTTTGTACAATCAATTGGTTGTTGTTTATTGCATATACGTATGGTTTGCAAAACTTAAAGTGTTTTTTTTTGTAATAGACCAGTGATCAAAGTAATTTAACTGTTTAAACTGTTTTACCCATAGACATGTAAAACATAAAAATAATAATAGAAGAGGTAGAATTAACTCAGCATTATAGTTAAATATGACCTAGCATTTGGATTTAATATTTTACCCATCTTGCTGGGTTAAAAAAACAACTCATTTTGCTGGGTTAAATTAACCCAGCATGTAGTTGGTCCAATATTTATCCAGCAACTGGGTTAAAAACAACCCAGTTTGGGTTGTTTTTAACACAGCATTTTTTAGGGTGTATAAAATAAATTAAACTAAATATTAAATAATATTATTTAATAAATATCAAATAATATAATTATAAATTAATATAAAATAAAATAAAATAAACAATTAAAACACGAGGCCCCTGTAAATGTGCATTTTTTTACATTCTGCATTTAATACAATGTTTAAACACTTTTTATATAGAAGTTTTCAATACAAATCCTATAATGCCCGCATGACATCAAACATTCCCCATCTTAATATTTTACCTTTTAGTTATGTAACTATTACTATTTAATTTCTTTTAAAATGACATAAAAAATATATATATATATATATTATTGATTAAATGTGTGGTGAAAAAACTGTTATCCTCAAAAATTGAAAAAACAGATGAGGACTCATGTCCATCAATATGATCTACAGTCTGCTGGAGAAACTCGCAGGTGGGAAGACACTGATTTGTGTATTTAACATCAAAGACAAAAAAAAAAAAAACTCTAAAATATCAACAGTCTCCACCAAAGAGTCTGTATCAATAGCGTTGATTGCAACAATGGGAAAGGTCTGGCAGGTCCCTCTTGTCTCATTGCCAAGGCACAAAACAGGGAAGAATGCTCTAGACATCTCCATATTTTGCAGATATCATTCCCATCATGTTGGTCCACCTGTGGATAACACACAATCACTAAGTGTTGCAATATAACTAACATTTACGCTGAGCATTTTTGTTAAGGATGTACAACTATGTATGGATTTAATGAAATATGTTTTTTCTCTTGTCAATACACAGAAATACATAACCAAATACATTCTGACTAATTTACCTTACACCCTAAAAAATGCTGGGTTTAAAATAACAGTAAAAAAAAACAAAAAACAGTTAAATTACTTTGATATACTGGTCTATTACAAAAAAAAAAAAAACCCTCTCTAAAACTCTAAGTTTTGCAAACCATACATATATGCAATATACAATACCCAATTAATTGTACAAATCATAGAAAAAATATTTATATTTATTTTTCAAAAGCACAAGATCAGATCATACAAAACAAGTTCAACAGCGACATCATTACGATACTATTACTCAGAATCACTAATGCCTGAGAGCAGTGCTGGTCATTACCTCACAACATCAGGATGTAGAGGTACGGCTTTGACACTTCAGCCTGGAGATATTCCACAGTGCTGGTTCCAACATTAGAAAGAAATTAATTAAAAAAAGAAAATGTTTATGGAAAAATTGAGAGGGTTGGCTAGTATGCATATTTGTAAGAAGATTAGTGTTTTGTAACAACTCAGCTTTATATAATGTGGTTGTTAACGCTAGCCACCTAGCTAAATGCTAGTGTCATGCTGGCCTACAGTTAACAATTTAGCTTTCATTCATCACTTCACCATCTTCATACACCCTGCAAGCATTCTACAAAGAAAGCTAAAAAGCTCAGACATTTTTGGAGTTTCTTTCATACACAGGTGGGGTTCTTTGGTTTGGCTAGTTAGCAGCCATTGTCAGATAAAATAGCATGCTATGGCACAGACTAGGCTGAAAGTTTGATTGTAACATTTACACGGTAACAGTAATAAATGTTACATACAGTGAACAAATTCAGTCATAGGTGAGTGAAAGTGTGTATACAGACCGTTTATTTAACGTTTACATTTCCTCTTAAATCCGTGAGGAGGAAGAAAAAAAAAGACACAAAGCTGACACAGCCACTGAATACACTGTGAACTTCGGGGGAGGGGCGGTCTTGTCTGTGATGTTAGCTGTCACTAGCTAACCCAACTCCAACCCAGCAAGCTGGGTTAAACAAAAAGTACCCAATTCACTGTAAATAACCCAGCTCGACAGAGAGAGGGAAATAGAGAGAGGGGGAGAGTGTACAGGAAAGGGGAGAGCAGAAGAGGAGAGATAACAGTTAGGTATGGTCACAGTCACATAATGTATAAGGTGAATATTTATTTAGTGCAAAGTGCAAGCAGGGACTCCGGCAGGACTAACTATGACATCATAACTAAAAGGGAGAGTCAGAAGGAAACACAGACATGAGGGCTCCCTGAGATGTAAAGCAACCAATCACCTCACCATCAACAAACCTGAGTGATCAATGGGAGTGGGGAAGACAGCATCTAACCATACCAGTTCACCATAATACTCTACGTCCATGAGTCCCCCAGATCTTCTCCTTTACCTAAGGCAAGTCTATTTACAAAATACAGTGGAACCTTGGGTTTGGGGGGGGGGGGGGTGTAAAGGCGAGAGAGTGTGTGTGTGTGTGTAAACCAAGACATGCTCGTTTTTCAAGTCAAAATGTATTAAAAATCTTTGCTCATCTTGCGGAACACTCGTAAACTGAGTTACTCACAATCCGAGGCTCCACTGTACTTGGTTAAATAAATAGGTTTTATCCTAGACTTAAATACTGAGACTGTGTCTGAGTCCCGAATACTATTTGGAATACTAATTCCATAACTTTGGGGCTTTATAAGAAAAAGTTCTGCCCCCTGCTGTAGTTTTCATAATACGTAGTACTGACAAGCAGCCTGCATCCTTTGATCGAAGTAGGCATAGCAGATCGTAAGACACTAGCAGTTCACTCAGATACTGCAGTGCGAGACCATTTAATGCTTTATACCTCAAAAGTAGAATTTTAAAATTGATGCGAAATTTCACAAGGAGCCAATGAAGTGAAGATAAGATAGGGGTGATGTGCTCGTATCTTCTGGTTCTAGTGAGGACTCTCGCTGCTGCATTCTGAACTTATTGAAGTTTGTTTATGCACCTAGTTGAACAGCCAGACAGTAAGGCGTTACAATAGTCCAACCTTGAGGTGATAAAAGCATGAACTAGTTTTTCTGCATCATTTAGTGACAATAGATTCCTTAACTTGGCAATATTTCTGAGGTGAAAGAAAGCTATCCTAGTAAGATTATCTACATGAGCTTCAAATGAAAGACTAGAATCTATAATTACACCGAGGTCTTTTACTGTTGCACTAGATAGAACAGAAAGGCCATCTAAAGTTACAGTGTGATCTAAAATCTTGCTTCTAGCTGCATGCGGTCCTATGACTAGAACTTCTGTCTTATTAGGATTAAGCAGAAGGAAGTTAATTAGCATCCAGTCTCTTATATCCTTTACACATTGCTCAACTTTAGCAAGCTTGTTTTTCTCATCTGGTTTTGCTGAGATGTATAACTGTGTGTCGTCAGCATGACAATGAAAACGAATATCATGCAAAGGAAGCATGTAAAGGGAAAAAAGCAGTGGGCCTAAAACCGAACCCTGATCACTAGAGAACATTGAGAATAATCACCATTTAAATTTACATACTGATAACGAGCAGTCAACTAGGATCTGAGCCAGGAGAGGGCTGTTCTCTTAATTCCTAATACATTTTCTAATCTGTGAAGGAGAATATTATGATCAATGGTGTCAAAAGCTGCACTGAGGTCGAGTAACACAAGCATAGTTACGCTAGTTAAATATTAAAAATAATTCCATATTTTATTTCAATAACTTTCAGGTCATGTAACCTACTGCCTTAAAATATATTCTGAAACATGTGGCCACATGTCCTGCAGAGAGCACGACCTTTCATAATAAATATTATCACTTTGCATATTTATTAATAATTTTAAATAAAATTTTATTTTATTTTATTTCAATAACTTCCAGATCATGTGACCTAATGCCTAAAAATCTATTATAAAATATGTGGCCATCTGTTCTGCAAAAAAAAAAAAAAAAAAACCTTTTTATTCAATATTATCACTTTGCATATTTATTAATAATTAATAAGAAATAATTCTATATTTTATTTCAATAACTTTAAAGTTATGTTACCTATTGCCGCAAATTCTGATGTGTGGCCATATGTCCTGCAGAGGGCACAACCTTTTTTTTATCAAATATTCTCATTTGCATATTTATTTACATTTTTTATTAGAAATATGAATACTTGTATTTCAATAAATTTTAGGCCATGTGACCTATTGCCTCAAAATCTATGCTTAAATGTATGACCACATGTTCTGCAGAGGGCGCTAACCTTTTTATTTAATATTATCTATCACTTTGCATGTTTATTGAAATTTTATTGATTTTATTTCAATAATCTTCAGGTCATGTGACCCTTTGCACCAAAATCTATCTTAAAATGTTTGTCCACCTGTTATGCGGAGGTCACAACCTTTTTTATTACATATTACATATTACATATATTACATATTACTTTGCATATTTATTAATATGTTTATTAGAAATGTGAATAGTTTTATTTCAATAACTTTTAGATCATGTGACCTGTTGCCTCAAAACCTATCCCAGAATGTATGCCCACCTGCACAACCTTTTGTATTCAACATTATCCCCTTGCATATTTATTAATAATTTTTATAGAAGTTGTATTGATTTTATTTTAATAAATTTCTGGTCACGTAACCTATTGCCTCAAACTCTACTATACAATGTGTGGCTACACGTATCACTTTGTATATTAAGTAATAATAAGTAATTGTTGTTAGAATTATTAATTAATTTATTCCAATAACTTACATGTCATGTGACTTGTTGCACAAAATCTCTTATAAAATGTGTGACCACATGTCCTGCAAAGAGCACAACCTTTTTTTAAATTAAATATTATTACATTTATAAGTCACTTATATGTACATATAAGTGTATATATATATATATTTTTATTTTTTTTTTTAATTTTTTTATTTTTATTGATGATCAGGCCCAAGCATGTGTGTGATATCAGAGTTTGTGCATGTGTGTGTGAGAGAAATGTATGTGTGTGAGTGTTAACAGTTGTGATGTGTACGTATGTACAATAGGCCGCAGATGCTGGAAAATAAGCATCACACTATGATGTTAGTCAATGTGATGTTACTGAATGTGATGTCACTGAATGTGTCACTCAGTAAAATATCAATCAACTTTTATTTTAGGCCCAAGATGGATGACAATGTAGATTCAAGGATGGCTTCATGACCCATGTTAATTAAACTAAAATCATTAATATTGCAAATAAGTTATTGAAATAAAATAATTAATATTTTCATTAAAAAGTATTAATAAATATGCAAAAGGCTAGTAAGTAATAAAAAAAGTTTGTGTACTATTCAGGACAGGTGATTACACATTTTAGAAAAGGTTTTTTTGCCAAAAATCACATGACCTTGAGTTTATTGTAATAGAATTATTCATATTTCTATTAAAAATGTTAATCAGTATACAAAGTGATAATATAAAAATAATAATAATAATAATAATTGTGCCCTCTGCAGGGCAGGCGGCCACCCATTTTGAGGCAGTAGGTCACATGACCTGAAAGTTATTAAAATAAAATTATTCATATTTCTAATAAAAATATTAATAAATATGTAAATTGTGATATTTGATTAAAAGATTGTGTCCTCTGCAGAACGGGCTGCTCACACATTTCATAATTGTAAGGCAATAGGTCACATGACCTGGACATTATTGAAATAAAACCATTAAATGTTCTATTTAAAAATATTAATACATACGCAAAGTGATAATATGCAAAGTCATTATACACCATCATGCATCACATCGACACTAACAGTAACAACATTTATTTATTTATTTATTTAAAATATGAACGTTTATAATATAAATATTTTCCGTATTTGAAATATATTATTATATATAATATTAGGGACCGTCTGTAAATTACTGTCCGACTGAAACACCGTACAGACGGTCCCTAACTCGCGCAGTAGACGAGGTGCTTCTCCCAGTCCGTTAGCGAATCTCCGCTACAAATCGGAATCTGAAAGCAGGAGCTCGAATATTCAACATCGACAACTTCCCCGGATTAAACACCGTGTAAAGGGACTCGGAGGTGAATTTTCACTTCCTAAAGGCTGAAAGAAGTTACAGGTTCAAGTTGTTCAGTGTAGTTTAGCGGAAACATGTCAGAGAGGTTTTGGGTTCAGCGCACATGTGGTGTTTGTTTGCCGCTAGTGGAGTGTAGAGAGAGTCCGAGTCTGGATCTGTACGTCTCCATCACTCACAGCTCTGCACGTCAGTTTGGAAGCTCCGCCCTTCTTTCTGCTGAACTACAACAAGAGCGACCGACACGGTGAGAGAGAATTTATTATAATGTTTATGTGCACGAACGTACAGGATCCCAGTGATATTCATGCTCGCTATAGTCGCTACATCCTGTTGAACTGAACTGTGGACTTGTTTGTCTTGTGTAAATTTACTAACATTCAGTGTAGAGTGAAGAGTGGCTTTCTGATAGACCTCTATTTTTAGATGAAATACATATCTCTATGCGCGCGTGCACGCGCGCTGTAAAATACTCTGCAGACTGTGTCATGGTTGGCAACCATCGCGAGACAGACCCCAAAATAAGTCACATATTATAGTATAGTAAAAACAAAGTTTACATTAACACATTAATACCTATTCTAATGTATATGATCAAAAGTTGTTTTACTTGAGTGAGTCAATGAAAAAAGTAAACCTCATATAACACTTCACTACACACAGACTGATATGTTTATTTATTTATTTATTTATTTTAATTTGAATGATTATGGCTTACATCTAATCAAAACCCAAAATTCAGTATTTCACAAAAATAGAATATTACTTAAGACAATAAATATTTGGACAGAAATGTTGGACTACTGAACAGTATGAACATGTAAAGCACTCAGTACCTGGTTGAGGCTCCATTTGCATTAATTACTGCAGCAATGCGGCGTGGAGGTGATCAGTCTGTGTCAGTCTGTGTCAGTCTGTGTCAGTCTCAGTCGCACTGCTGTGGTGTTACTGTATGGAAGCCCAGGTTGCTCTGATGGCGGCCTTCAGCTCGTCTGTGTTGTTGTTTCTGTGTCTCGCATCTTCCTCTCCACAATACACCATAGATTCTCTACAGGGTTTAGGTCGGGCAAAGTTTGCTTGTCAATCAAGCACAGGGACACCCTGGTCATTAAACCAGGTATTAGTACTTTTGGCAGTGTGAGCCAAGTCCTGCTGGAAAATGATATCAGCATCTCCATAAAGCTGATGAGCAGAGGGAAGCATGAAGTGATCTAAAACCTCCTGATAGAGGATGTGCTGACCTGTGCTGACTACTTGTGTGTATGTTTGTGTATGCGTGTGTACAGCATGTGTGTGTGTGTGTGTGTGTGTATATAAATATATGTACAGGTGTGTGTGTGTAAAATAAATATATGTACAGGGGGGTATTCCAGAAAGCTCTTAACCTCAGGGTTGATTTACCCCAAACCCGCATACCATGAGCTCGGTAGCAGGTTATGTTCCAGGGTAAGTTTGTTTCACAGGTTTATTGAGCACGGCGTGCGCTTTTAATGATGATCCTGTGGATGTGGAGGCACAAATTATACGAGTTTTTTTCGCCGAGAGAGATTTATAAGACCGCGTATTGATGTCTTTTAATTTCCTAATGATTATTTGAAAGTGTGTTATCGGTTTTCAAGGAAATTCGTTAATTGTCAATTTACTTAACACATCTCTTGAAACCGCATATTGCTAATGCTCAAAGTAATTAAACACATTGATACTGTTAACTTAAATAACTTAAGAACTTTTTGATATTTTAAGTAATCGTGAGTACGTAAGTAACAGTAACCGTCACCTTAAAATTCCACCAAGTAAAACTCTATAGAGCTCTGGTGGCTCAGTGGTAAGATTTCGCCTGTCATGTGAACGGCCCGGGTTCGATCCTCGGTGATGTGGTGACAGCAGCAATAATTTATTTGATTTGCAACACGTTCAACAAACTCAAAAATGTATAGTTCTGTTTACTTAAAATTGGAAACATCATAACTTAAAAAATTGATGTAACTTATTACAGTGTATGTAGCACCTTTTTTTTTTTTTTTGTGTCATGGCATTTTTTGTACAATGTGGGTGATGCAGAGCATGTGGGAAAGGCAACTGTGTGTAGAGCCGTTCACACAGTATGTCTGGCACTTAAACACTTTTTACACACACCGTAAACCCGATTAAGTTGTCAAAACTAAAAAAAAATTAGAGGTAATCAGTTACATCAATTTTTTAAGTCATGATGTTTCCAATTTTAAGTAAACTATAATTTTTGAGTTTGTTGAACTTGTTGCAAATCAAATAAATTGTTGTTGCAGTTGTCGGGAATCAAACCCGGGTCTTTCACATGGCAGGCGAAACACTTACCACTGAGCCACCAGTGCTGTATAGACTTTAAGAAGGTGGAATTTTAAGGTGACGGTTACTGTTACTTACATACTCACGATTACTTAAAATATCAAAAGGTTCTGAATACTCAAAAAGGTCTATTAATTTGACCTAATTGCAATTATTTACGTTAACAGTACTCAGTCTGTTTAATTACATTTACAGTGTATAATAAAAGGGAAGCCGATGTCAAACGTGCTATTTAATCCTCTCATGCATTTACTCTGCCTGTTATTTTTTGCCAAGCCAACTCTCTTTCTTTAGCCCATGCAGCCGTGTTGCTTTTTTTTTTTCATTATTATTGGCTTGAATTCTTCATATGCTGCATTTAAACCTCCATCTCCGCCTCTGTGAAGTTTGCCGCTCTCTTTTTTTCACTTTGATTTTCCATTTTGACTCGTGAAATCGGCGATCCATTGAAAATGTCTTTATGTAGCTCCGTGCACGCGCATTAACTCTGAGTAACCAGTAGGAGGTTGATTAAACTTACTCGTCTCAGGGGTTTTGGAACCGACATACTCATGGTATGCGGGTTTGGGGTAAATCAACCCTGAGGTTAAGTTTTACCAAATGGTAAGTTAACCCAGCTTTCTGGAATACCCCCCTGGTGTGATGTGTGTTTGTATACATAAACATTGCACCAGTGAAAAGTTTGGACACACCTAATTCCATGATATTTTATGATTTTTATTTATTTATACATTTTAAAACAATGCTAAAGGCGTCCATTATGTTTGTTTTTATCACCTACAAAAATGTACTACTAACATTATAAAACATATACTTAAAAATGTTTTCCTTTTCTCAATCTTTCTTATATTATTCCATACTAGGAGCACTTTGTTGTGGGCATCCTTAAGTAATATAAGGAGATTGAGCTTGAGAGATTGAGGAGGGAGGAGAGGGCGGGGCTGCAGACCCATTACAGCTTTGGGGGTCTCTATGGTTCAGGTCTGTGTCCACATGGGGTGTGTGAGATGGTATTACCGGGGTTGTGTAGACAGGGTCAAGCCGTGAATGTGGGGAAAAGGTAACCATAAATGTAAAAAACAAAGTTGCAAAAAAATATTTTTCTGTCAAGCAGCCATGTTTGAAAAAAAAAAAAAAAAAGCCAGAAGTTGTGTAATAAAAGCAGAACTGGCAACTATGTCAGCAACAACATGGAGGAATTTATTACTTAAACAAAACTGTTAAAGACATTTTTCCCATTAAAAGGACACACATAGCCTGGAAGATTCTTTTGGCTCCGGGAAAACGTCACTGATAAAACTCCGCTCAGAGTGTCTGTCTGAAGTCTCACTGCGTTAGTGACTGGATGTGTTGCTACTGTACTGAAAGCCTGTTTCCTCTTTCATTCATTCTATACCTGCAACAAAGCACAAGAGGAAACTGACACACTGAAACAACACTTAAACAGGAAGACCTTAATGGGGCCCCTACAAGGTCACTATACAGTCATGTGACTACCAGACTCACACTGAGAAGTTTACTGAACATTTTATTAGTATGTGGATGATGATTTTAAAATGCAGGAGTTACTGAGTCCTGAAGTGAAGCAGCTCCGTCACACACCTGCCTGCTGCATCATCAGACGTTACATCTGTTCTTTATAGAGAAGGAAAAGCAGACAGTGATTAGTTAATATTATTGTGTTCACAGAAGCAATAAACATTTGTGGGTAAATTTTATCAAGAATATTTAAAACGAATCATGCTGCTACAAAAATGGTGCATGAACAGTACAGTCTCTGTTGAACAAGATGATGATTAATTAATGAAGTTTATTTCAGCACTGTTGAATTACTGAACAATTTCATCACATCCAGGATACTAGTTCAGACAGTAGTTCAAGCTGCAAGGCATTTTTATAATACTGCATCCATATATGCATTTTTCACTATGGTGTTGTGTTGTTGCTTGTGATTGTCACGTCCACAGGAAGCTTCTGCAGGTTGGTCTCTTCCTTTAATATCAGCCAGCAACTAATAGCCTTCCTGTGCATAGAAACAGTTACTAAAAATAAATAAAGATGCATCCACTAAAGTGAGGCACAGGGCAGCTCAAAATAATCAGGAGCAATGACCTACACCTGACCTCCTGCTACTTAAAGCAGGGAAACACTGCATGTGTGTTTTATTTTTTTTTATAATTCTGTCCACACAATCTACGTGTTAAAAATATATATTTGTCCACATACACAAAAAACCCCTGTTAAGTGCTGTAAGGAGGATGCCTAGTCAACAAGGGGCCATCAGAAGCCTAGACAAAACCCCATCGCCAGCGGTTCTGCCATGTATAAGTCAGAACGGGTCTCCTCTAAAGCCGCCGTCGCTGTCCGTTGGGTCTTGTGTCTTTGGCAGCAGTGAGCTTTGTAGTACATTCAGGCACCTCTGTTCGTTAACGTCATGTGTGAGTAACTGTGTATGTACAGGCATATTAAAAAGTCCAGTAAGCAACTTTAACACAGTCACTAGTTTATGTAAGTCTGCCATTTGTAACGGGTTCGACCCCATGTGCACGGACGGCACCATAAAGCACGGACACGAGGCGAGGTCTTACAGGAAAAAGGGTAATTTATTTAGGAAAATGGGGAAGGAAAGGGTTAAAAGAGGGATAATGGAAAGAAAGGGATGAATGTGCAGGTGCAGGTCTGGTGGGCAGTGCCACGCTGGCATGCTTCCCACTCTCATTCACTTGTTCTCTTTATCACTTCTCCTGTACCGGGTCGGGAAAACACAGAGCCTAGCTTAGATATTTACACCCATGAGCAGCATGTCAGCTACCTCCCACACTGCTGCACTTTAACATGCACAATTGGGGTATGCGTGAGTTTTGCAGCTCAAATGTCTTCACACTTTGAACACAAGAAGTAACTGATGCTGTTGCAGCTCTGATGTGTAACGTCCTCTAACTGCTTTTACTGGCAGCGGCACGTTTATATCTACTTCTCTATACAGAGTACAGAGCCTCAGCCTGTCAGTCCTGCTCCTGATTAATATGCAGTAAAAAAGCCACATAGGGCAATTATTTTTTCACATAGGACCAGGTATGTTTGTTAGTTTATATTTTCCTTTAATAAATGAAATCATCAAATAAAAATTGTATTTTGTATTTATTTGGGTTATCTTCGTGTAACATCATTTAAGTGTAAAGAAAAAAAAAAAGAAAGAAAGTCGGAAGGGGCAAAGATGTTTTGGTGTTCTCCTGTGCAGGATAAGATGCCAGAGGTTCTCTACCATACTGCAGAGAGTGATGAAGGTCATAGCGCTGACTTTAAGACGCGACGAGAAGCTCAACACTCAGGTACAGAATGATTACGTTTGGTTGGGCAAAAGTGTTAGAAAGTGCAGATGTGCAGCAATTCAGTGTTTTATTACAGTGATGGAGATGATGGTGGGACTCTGTGAGAATGTTCACACTATTAGAGGGAACACAGGGAGGAAACGTAAAGCAGAACCTTTAGTCACTTTTTTCACCTAGCTTTGCTTTTCTGATTACATTATTTGATTGTGCTTGTGTTACACTATTTCTCTGTGTCTTACACTGGGCCATGGACATTCCACTTCAAATGACACAATTTGCGTGGATTTCTGCACTTTTATACACACTACCGCTTGTAGGTTTGGGATCACTTGTTTTTGTTTAGTGATTTATTTTTTATATTCTACAACAATACTGGGGATTTGAAAACTAGGAAATAACATATATGGGATTATGTAATTATGTACAGTCG
>JAAGKR010006750.1:0-14267 GCA_011419295.1 Clarias macrocephalus
CTCTCTCTCTCTCTCTCTCTCTCTGTTTATTAGCTCAATGGGAATCACTAAATCCCACAAAGACTTCTTCTCTCTGTTCTTGATGTTCTTCCTGTGCTTTCCTTCATGCCATTAACACATAACCAGCTTTAATTAAAAGAGTGCTGTTCTTGCTGTGTGATTTCTCTCAAAACCAATAAAAGGATTTGTTTTCTGTGTTTATGAAATATGTTAAAATATTCCGTTTTAAAGGTTATGTTCTGTACTTGTAATTTTATGGATATTGTGCTTGTGCTGCGGGTTTTCCCGTGGGAACAATAAAGCAGCAGATTGACTGATTAATTGATTGAATTATTGATTGACGTTATGTTTAAGGTTGGCTACATTTTATGGAGCAATAACGTGGAAAAACAAAACCAATGCAAAGCAACAGTTTCAAGCTAACGGGATCAACCCGCAAACAAAAAGCTGATATCCAGCTCACATTCGAATCGTTCTGGTTAAACATAATAAATAATACAATATCTAAACCTAAATATCACGCGCGTCTTGATATTGTCCTTCTAATGAAAAATAAAGAAATGAAAAAACAAATAAACATGTCAAAAAAAAAAATTACACGGTGCTTTAATGTGACGTTTTTTCTTAATGTTTATTTTTTATTTCTTTATTTCCTATTTTTAGTGGAAACTTTATATTTTTAATTAGTAAATAGAAACATTTCTGGGGAAAAAAAACCGTTTCTGCTTAGTTTATGTTTACACTATGCTGCTTAATCATGATGTATAGAAGTATCAACTACAAAAGATACTGAAAGAAACTGAAAATCCTAAGCTTTATAAAACAGAGTAAAATGCGATTAAAATAATAATAATAATAATAATAATAATAATAATAATAATAATAATAATAAGTTGTAGAACAATAGGCTATAATTAAAAAAAAATTTAAACTTCATTTTATTGATTTTCTTATTTATACAAGAGCTGAAACGCGCCGTGAAATATTTCACGTTATTTTAAACATTCCCAAGAATTTATGCAACATTAAATAAATATATACATTACGATATACGTATCGCAGTGATCAAGCGGAGAGAGGAATGAACTGAAAAGCGCTGCTGATCTTATTCGCCCATTCACACAAACTATAGCCCAAATCCACTACAAAAATCAACAGATGACTTGGAGAAAACTGTTGCAAATTACCGGAAATATTATTAGGTTAAATGACAGAGTAAACACTACTGTACTGTTCATCGCTGTCGTTCTTCATTGTTAACATGTTTATCACAAAGATGCAAACACGGACGCGGTGTATCAATCGTTCGTAACACGTTTTACGAAAGCTCTAAAAGTTTTTCCGACACTTTTAAAAACATATCGGTAAATTTAAATACATGAATTAATAAATATAGGGATATTAGAAGAACAAGATCCGAATAAATGAAGCAAGCAAACAAACAAACTAATATAATAATAATAATAATAATAATAATAATAATAATAATAATAATTATTATTATTATTATTATTATTATTATTATTATTATTATTATTCACAGATTCGATTCACAAATTAAACTAATGTAATTACATCACTCATGTAATTTCTGTATTTTGAGTTTCATATTTTAGGCTACCTAAATACATTTATACCTTTATACTGTGTGCATAGTTCTGACTTCTTTTTACGTAATTACATTACCATGCAGTTTTTTTTTTATATTGCTTTGTTGTTTCGTTGTTTTTTATTGGGCTTTATGTCCAGATACATGTTTTCTTGTAGGGTTATTATTTTTGTTGTTGTTGTTGTTGTTGTTGTTGTTGTCATTATATATTGTTATTAATGTGTTGGTTATAAGGTATTAACTTTAATAAAGGTACGAAAAAGCAAGCAAATTTAAATCAGCATTTTTTAAATATATTAAAAAAATATTATTCATATTTGCATTATTAACATCACAGGGGTAGCTCAGTGATTAAAGCAATGAACTCTGGTTCAGAAGATCCCAGGTTCAAAACCCCCCCCCAATGCCAAGTTGCCACTGTTGAGCCCTGGAGCAAGGCCCTTAACCCTCAAATTCTCAAGTTGCTCTGGATAAGGTTGTCTGCCAAATGCTGTAACTGTATTATTATTGGTATAGTAGTAGCAGTAGTGATACGTGGAGTTTATGCAGTGGTATTAACACACTAGGACTAAATACATTTATATATAAAATTCACATACATTTTACTTTTAAAAGTGATGTATTTTCAATTTATCACCTGTTAATGTATTTTGTTTCATACCATAACATCATGATATGTGTTTTTTCCCCATGTTCTTGTTTTCAGTTATTTATTTGTTTTTAATCAGCATCTCTGTGATTTTATTTGTGTTATAAAATCCCTGGGCTTGTCCAGCATTACCCTGCGGTTGTGCGTCTCTCTCTATTTCTTCTCCAGGCTTTAATTTCATTAACGGAGCGTGCACTGGAGTATTGCGATTAAAGCTCCTGGTGAAATATGAAGGCGCTTAACACTGGCCTGCACCAATCCCTGAGATTTATCTCTCTCTCTTTTTTTTCATCACATCAAGTGACATCAAGTGAAATGAATATTTCCACCCTGAGATGGAGGCTGACCT
This sequence comes from Clarias macrocephalus, assembly GCA_011419295.1. Lineage (NCBI taxonomy): Eukaryota > Metazoa > Chordata > Actinopteri > Siluriformes > Clariidae > Clarias > Clarias macrocephalus. The sequence continues at coordinate 2,608 of JAAGKR010006750.1, forward strand.
CCCAGGAGGAGGCAAAAAGGAGGAGGAGGGGGGGGGGAACCCTTCCTCAGAGCTCTGGATAGATAATCACTTCTCCAATTAACTGGAGTACAAATCAGAGTGACGAATGGAAATAGTTTAGATCTGAATTATCTGAGCTAAATGTGTTCATTATGAAAAGACAATTTAAAGGGGGAAGCTCGCGCTGTCTCTTTTATTGCAATAAATACTGCATTTAATTACACTGGCACAAACCTGCAGCACAGCTCGGAAACACATTTGGGACTCATAATCATTTTAACCCATTTAATTAGCCCGGGATGGCTGAAGAGGACAGGGGATGTGGACAGGTTATTTAGGGTTCTTGGCCAGCTTCGATTTCAGCCTTCATAATTTTTTTAGGAGTTCATTTCTCTAAAACATTCGCCATATGTCTCCATTTCTCTGAGGTGTGTTTCACTAAACAGAGACATACGTTCACCCAATCTAGATAGTGTTGGGGGGGGGGGGGGGGACGACGACGACAGTTTTTATGTCCTAGTGTGTATGGGGATATTTGACAGTTTTGACCTTGTGGGTGTGTATGGTGGTGGTCGTTTCACACCTCCAGGGTTGGGGGTTTGCAACTCACTTTTATTTTATTTTATGTGTGTGTGTGTGTGTGTGTGTGTGTGTGTGTGTGTGTGTGTGTGTGTGTGTGTGTGTGTGTGTGTGGGTGTGTGTGTGTGGGTGTGTGTGGGTGTGTGTATGTATGATTTGCTTGTGCTTGGTGGGTTTTCTCAAGGGAGTCTGGTTTCCTCCCACAATCTCAGCTAGACATGCCTTATAGGCTGATTGGCTGATTATAAATTACCCATAGTATATGATTGGGCCCTGTGATAGGTTGTCACCCAATACACACATATATATATATATATATATATATTCTGTATAAAATTTTAACATACTTGGTCTACAGCATTCCTATTTGGGTCATTCAGGGTAAGAGAGTGTAGATTATCACTTCACTAAATAGCTTGAGTACAAATACCTCTCCAGAACAGAGTGATGTGAGTACAGGCCAATCAATACACAGAAGAGTACTATAATTACATATAATCTAATCTATACAGAGGGTATTAATAAGTATATCTCTGGCAACAATAATTCTAGTGTAATACACCCTTCAGAGGTGCAAATGATGGTTTTGTATCTCTGTTCTGTTGCAAAAAAAAAGAAACTTGTTATATTAACAAATGCTGACAATATAATAAATTAACATGCCTAATTAAACAATCAAACAACGGTCAGATTAAATTACAGTATATAAACAGACAGACAGACAGACAGACAGATAGATAGATAGATAGATAGATAGATAGATAGATACTTTATTGTTCCCTGAGAAAATTCCAGAAAGTCATTCTTTGTCTAAAAAAACACTTACTGTATCTATATGGGTCAATCCTGTCATTTGACAATATGTCTTCTCCATGCAGCCTCTGCAGGTGACCCACAAAGCTCAGTACTTGTTCCTCTTCAATTCTGTGATTTTTTCCCCATTGATATATCAATGACATCCACAACCTGATAAGAAGCTCATTGCTTTTTGTTACAACACTCTTAAAATGGCTATCTGAAAAACTTTATTTTCACTTTTTTTTTTCATAAAAAAGATGTTATTTGTAACATCTGTTGAAGCAGACTTTCTGATATCTTCAGGTTAGTACGGTGGCATGCAAACAAAATATTTTTTTTATAAAACAAAATAACAAATCCAAAAACAAAACAAACAAACAAACAAACAAAAAAAAACAGAACAACAAGATAACAAATCCGAAAAAAAGAAAACTATAAAACAAATTAACAAAACACAAAAAAAACGAAAATAACAAATCCAAAAACAAACTACAAAACTGAAAACAAAATAACAAAACTGGACAAAATCCATTGACCCTGGCATTGCTGTGTCTCTTCAAAAGCTTCTTTTTAAAGAACTGCAGATTATATATATATATATATTTGTTCTTACACATTTTCTCACATTTCATACACATTTCCATAATTTTCTTTTGCTTGTAAATTTGCTTTTCAGCAATGACCATAGTTAAAATACTATACAAATTGAATTGGATTTTATTTTCAGATTTGTTATTTTAGTTGTTCCACAACATTAATTTAAAGCAAATTGCTGTGGAATAAGAGGAATAAAACAGTTTATGGTATTTTAGGAAAATAAGTCCATACTATTTTCATAATATTCTTTACTTATAAAAAGTACAGGAAAAGTGATTATTAGAAAGCTGGTTTCACGTCTTGGTGGAGTAGTGGTTAGCACTTTTGACTTGCACCTCCAGGGTCCGGGTTTGATTCCCGCCTTGTGTTGGGTGCATGGAGTTTGCATGTTCTCCCCGTGCTTGTTGGGTTTCCTCCCACAGTCCCAAGTCTTAAAGATTAGACTAATTACTGTTCCCAGATTGTGTGTGAATGAGCGTGTGTGTGTGTGCGCTGTGACGGATTGGTACTCTGTCCTAAGTCTTCGGGGATAGGCTTCACGCCCCTGTATAAAGGGTAAAATGGTATGTCCTCTTGAAGTGAGTGAATATGCTGGTTCAGATGCGAAATTCTATTGCTAGAAGTTAAATGAATGTGTATTTAAGTTGTGTTATGTCTACAAAACTGTTAAGAAAACTATTTATTCATTCATTGTCTATACTGCTTTTTCTATACAGGATCGCAGGAAGCCTGGAGCTTATTCTGTGTACACGTGAAGGCTGGAGCCTATGCCAGAAAAAAATTGGGCACTAGGCACGGTACACCCTGGACTGGGTGTCAACACATCACACACCAAGGCTGGGACAACCTACTCAATATTAGACAGGTGGTCAAAATGTTATGGCGGATAGGTATGTTTATATCCATCTAGGAACCTCGGTAGTCAAAATAGGGACCATGGAGGCCAGTGATGACCATTGTATTTATTCCCATTTCACAACCGTGGCGGGAACTCCAGTCAACATTCACACACTGAAGGCATTTTGGGAACACCAGTTAGCATAATCTACATGTCTTTGGACTGTGGGAGGAAACCCACCAAGCATGGGGAGAACATGCAAACAGGACCCGAGGCAGGAATCGAATGTGGACCTTGGGGGTGCAAGGTGACAGTGCTAACCACTTCACCGCTAGACCACCTAAGAAAGCTATTCTTGTTCTTGTCTTTCGTCTGCTCCTGTCCAGGGGTCGCCACAGCGCACCACACAGCTTGGCACGGGTTTTACACCGGATGCCCTTTCTGACCCCTGGAGTTTGGGCATTGGACGGAATCTAAACTTAGAGAGCTATTCTACTTGAAAACATGACTGCTGAGACCTTTCTAGTAAATCATTAAAAACACATTTTATTATAATTATTACAATTTATTATATATATTTGTCCTTTTTGTTGTTGTGACTCCTCTTATTAGTAGTACAACTAGTAGTACTGTAATAGTAATAACACACACACACACACACACACACACACACACACACACACACACACACACTACATGACTCAAACTTCATGCCGGAAGTGCTTTTGACATTTTACCAATCATTCAACGTGACCAGCCAATAGGATCTCACGATCTCAGAAACCGCCCAATCGCGTGTGAGTATTTTGTCGGGTGGGCGGGACAACGCTTCTGTTGTGTTTCTGGAAGCTACCAGCTGGGAGAAGGGGAAAAGAGCCGCACACAGCCGAGGTTTTCCTTTCATTTTCGTTTAATTTTCACCTCCTGAACGGCTCTTCGGTAAAACAGGTAACAGATGGAACTTGTTGAATGATTTGCACATGTTTACAAAGAAAACAAACAAACAGAAAACGGTCTGAACAGAAACCAGTCTCCGAACGCGTTAGCGCTGGCTAAGCTAATGCGCCGAGTTACGGATTAAAATGGCGGCTTTATGGTGATAATCTGTACATCTCGTGTTTTGGGGGGAAAACACTGGAGGAGTGTCTGTCCCTCGGACCACACTGGGGTGATATAAGTGATGTTAGGGTGCTAGTAACGCTGAGTCATTTGCTACCTAGCTTGGTGGCTAAACTAGGTGGCTGTGTTTCAATCCGGTCCGCGTGCACTGCTTAGGGAATGAAGTAACTGAAGTTCGTGCACGCCGTCTAGTGCACTTGGCTTTCAGGGCGGCGCTATTAGGGACACGGCTTTGTGTACATGGTGCTGGTTATCAGTGTCTTGTTTTGTTTATTCCTTGGGATTTATAGCTTGAATATAATTTTAAATATGAAATATTAAGTATCCAGCTTTACTGGAGTATCTTTATTATTTTAAGCTGAATGTTTCTATTTAGCTAAATCTAACTTTTGTGTGTTAATCATAAATACTCCTGAGAAATCTGAGATTTTGAATGAAATAAAGATTAGTATTAGTGTTCAGAATGTACTATACAAGATAGACTTTAGATTAAGACTTAAGCCAGCTAGCAGGATGTATGTAACCTGACGTGGTTTATGGTTTATTATGTAAGATTGACACAGATGAGGATGGTGTCGAAACCCCCTTGGGGTCACGCTGTCGTAGGGAAATGATCGTCGACTGAATATATGATCAAGCTTTTAAACAACTTCCTAAAATAAACTTTTGTCACGGTTTAAAACGACAAGCTGTGTGTTATCTTATTAAAGCCACCCAGACAAACAGAATTTCTGTTTATATATCTGTATGATTGCTTCCTTTGATGGACGTGACACAGGGCACCTGTTTCTGTTGTTGATGATTTATTAACATCTGTCTCTCGTTCTGTTCTTCACGCAGGTCATTTCTCGGCTTCAGCTCGATGGGAAGTGTGTAGCCATGTTCAGCTTCGAGGGAGATTTCAAGCGGACCCCCAAAGTGTCCCTCGGAGGGGCGAGTAAAAAAGTACGCCGGCGTTTCCTCCTCCTTTGTCACTTCCTGCTGAGCAGAAGTCAGCGTTTTTTAATGCCTGTTTTTTTTTCGTTTTCCAGGAGCAGAAAGCGTCACTTCTTCACCGCACACAGGAGGAGAGGCGCAAGCGAGAGGTTTGTGCGCTGTATTGTCCGTGACCTCGGCCCGGGTGTGTCGTGTCTGAGAGATAGACCTGATGCTGTTTTCTCTTCTCACAGGATGAAAGGAGAAGGCTGAAAAGCGCCGTCGTCATCCAGTCTTACATACGAGGCTTCCAGGAGAGGAAACGACAAGTACGTGGGAGTTTTGGTTCTGTTTGGATATAGAGTGTACGGGGCACGCGAGCCGGAGACGAATCCCAAAAGCCATGCTTTAGTAGAGGTGGAAATGTAGTCTAATAAATTAGGAAGCCATGATGATGATCTGGAAGCAAGTTATCATGACAACAATGACAACATCAGCAAATTCGGATGAGGGCGGGGCTTTGCTGTGTTTAATAATATTTCAGACTAATTTATGTTTATGTGTGTGTGTGTGTGTTTGTGTGTGTAGCATGGCATTCAGCGAAGTCACTTCGACCGCTGCCTGTGCGAGTGTCAGGGTTTCTCCGGATCCATGCTACCAGACGCTGCACCGCTCAGTCTGCTTATCCGCCGCCTGCTCTTCTTCTACCGCCACAGCGAGGACACACACCGGCTGGTCAGGACCTGTCGCTTTAAAATTAATTACTTAAGTTCATAAAGAATTTTTTTTTTAAAGGTTAACAAAGAAAAACAACTTTTTTAAACAAAACACATGGGCCAAGATGACACTAGTGTCCAGTAGTCCAGTACTACACTTGACTCATTGTTCAGTAGTCCACTATTTCAGTGGTTTACCAACCAGTTTAGTGTTTTTTCTCTGTGTGGGAGAGCAAGGGAAAACAAAACAAAACAAAAAATGTAGGGGGCAGGGGGTCTTTCAGGGACCAGAGCGGTGAACCACTGAGGTCGGTAGTCCATTGGTCTAGTAGGCCACTTATCCAGTGGTTCGTTGGTTTGGTTGACCGGTAGTCTAGTAGGCCACTAGTTCATTGGTTTATTGGTCAAGTAGGCCACTTGTCCATTAGTCCAGTAGAACACTTGTCCATTGGATCATTGGTTCTGTAGACTAGTTGTCCAGTAGGCCACTTGTCCATTGGTTTATTGGTTCAGTAGGCTACTTGTCCATTGGTCCAGTAGTCCAGTAAGACACTTGTCTATTGGTTCATTAGTCACTTGTCCATTGGCTCAGAAGGCTAGTGGTCCATTGGTTCTGTAGACCAGTTGTCCAGTAGGCCTCTTGTCCATTGGTCCGGTAGACCAGTAGGCCAGTCGTTCCTGACCCGGGTTGTGGAGGACCCTCTGCCCTGCACAGTTAAGTATTTTCCCTGCTCCTAGACCACTTGATTTAACTAATCAGGTAATTGACAGCCTTCTTTGACCAGAAATGTGTGCGTGTGTGTGGTAGAACAAGGGGAAAACACTATCATGTGTAGGGCAGTTTGAGAACCTCTGCAGTAGTCCAGGTGGCCATTAGTCTGGTCGTCCACTAAGTGTCACGTTCATGCTGTGTTTAACAAACATAGTTTGTCGTCCTGTTTATATAGTAATATAGTAATATATATTGACTCTGTTACTGACTTCCTGTCCCAGATCTCGCTTTGTCAGAGTGTGGTGAAGCACCAAGCCCAGTTTGTTAAGCTCCTCGCCGGTCCTGAAAGAGGCACCTGTGTGTTCCAAATCAAGAGGCTTCTCGGACACTGCTGCAGGTGCCAAAACTTTTGCATCCCTTTTTTTTTTTTTAAATGGCAGTGTGAACTCGTGTGATTATCTCCATCACCTCTTTATTTATTTATTTGTGTGTGTGTGTGTGTGTGTCAGACTCCTGCAGCTGTGTCAGGATGACGGCGGGAACGTGGCCGTCCCCATGCGCATGCTGGAGGTCTTCTCCTCAGACAGGACGTACCTGCCCCCTCTACAGGACGCCAGCGCCGCCTCCGCACTCACAGAGCAGGTGGTGCACTATATGGTTCAGAAAGGTACCGTATCCCCCTACCCCGGTCCTGCCCCACTCTGCCCCGCCCTGTTTTGTTTTATTCCACACTGATGAGGTGTCCTGATCTCACGTCTCCCTGTGTCTGTGTCCTCCGCAGGTTACTACAGGACGCTGTACGTGTTGGCCAATCACAAGCTTCCGTCCAGTCTGGACTACAGCGACGCCCCCTCACTTCCCCTCGCACACACACTGCTGGAACACACACTCAGACCACTGCACTTTACCTACAGCTCCTGTCCTGCCGGCGCCAGGTAGAGACACACACACACACACACACACACACACACACACACACACACACACACACACACACACACACACACACACAGATGAGCTCTGCTTTTGTTTTTTTCTGTTACTTAAACAGTAAATACACATTGTAAGAGATATTACTAAAGAATGAATGGAATCAGAATCCAGTCTTATCACTCTTTCTCTCACTCTTTCTCACTGCTTCTTTTATCTGTCTCTTTTTCATCTCCCCCTTTCTTTTGGCTAATGCTCATCTGTTTCTCTCTCTCTCTCTCTCTCTCTCTCTGTTTCTGTCCACCTTCTTATGTCTCACTCTGTCTCTACATCTGTCTTTTTTTCTTTTAGACTCCTCAACTCCCTCTCTCACACACTCTCCTCCTTATTTCCGTGTCTTATCCTCTTTTTCTTTATCTATACCTCTTCACCCGTCTCCCTTTCCCTCTTTGCTTGACTCTGTCTCCTACTTTCTCTCTCTCTCTCTCTCTCTCTCTCTCTCTCTTTTTCTTTCTCAGGATTCTCATTAAAGGTGTCTTTATTAAATCTGTATTGCCAAGCTAAAAAATAAGTCAGGAGTAGATGGTAAAAAACCAGACAGAGATAAATGAACATTATAAAAAAAGAAAACACACATACATACTGGATATGTACATTATAATGATAATAATAATACTACTAATCTCTCTGTCTCTCTCTCTCTCTCTCTCACAGACAGTCAGTGTTCTCGGCCTTCACAGAAGACTTCATCTCTCCGCCCTTCACTGAGCAGATTTATCACTTCTTCGTCCCAGCGCTGACCGACCCCAGACTCGGCTTCCCCTTCCACGAGTTCCTGTTCTCCCTGCAGGCCACCGTGTCCTCGTCGGACCGCGCCCAGTGCCACGCCCCGTGGCTCTTATACTTCGTGCTGTCGTTAGGGGACACAGGGCTCGGTGAGGTGGAGTGTGTGTGTGTGTGTGTGTGTGTGTGTGTGTGTACTGCAAAATGAAGACCTGATGGTGTATTTCTATACCGTCGTCTACTTATTGGTTTCACTGACCTGTGTGTGTGTGTGTGTGTTTTAGGCTCTCTATCAGAAGAGGGTCTGCAGCTGTACCTGAGCGCACTGCAGTCTCTTCTCCCTCTGCTTCCCGGGAGTGAGAGCCTCGCCAGAGCCAACGCCAACAGCGACTCAGAGGACGAGGACGATCCCTCGACACACCCTCATTCTGTACAGGTACACACACACACACACACACACACACACACACACACACACACACACACACACACGGTCATTTGTGTTCACACACTTTCCCTGGAATACATTTCTGCATTGATTTGACACATCTGTGTGTGTGTGTGTGTGTGTGTGTGTGTGTGTGTGTTTAGAATGATAACAGGTTGTCTGTGCAGTTGGTCACACAGCTGTGCGTGCAGAAGTTGGACTCGAAGCAGCAGACGAACGCCCTGTTGTCCCTGGTGTGGAGGGACTCGGCCAGCGAGGACGTCTTCACCATGATGGCGTCCATCTGCCACACGCTCATGGTGCAGCACCGCGTGATGGTGCCCAGAGTCAGGTCGGCGCACACACACTCTCACACACTCGCACACGCGCAGTGTATTATTCGATCAGTTTGGTAAGAAACAATAATAATGGCGGATGGACGGAGATACACGCCGCTCAAGTCCTAGCTTGGGTTTTAAAGTGAGAAAGCTAATGTTATAAGGAACGAGCCACATTTAATTACTCATTAAACTTTTTCGTTTAAATGTTTAAGAGTGTAAAATCGGGGTAATTTAAGTCGGATCAGCACCGAGGTATCGCGGTAATATCGTATCGGGATATGATAAAGTAGTATGATATCGTATTTTGCGTCATGTCTCTGCCGTTGCTACGTGACGACGCTCTCCCGCTGTGAGTTTCACTTCATTACGTCATTATGGGATGTCTGTAGGAAACGATCAGCTCTCGTTGCACAGACAGCTTTAGGGAGATGATCGCAGCCTCCCGTGATTTACGACTGATTCATTTGTCCAATAACTTTTTTTTTTTTCCTTCAGCAGGTTGAAGGTAGTTTCAGAATTATTGGCACCCCTGGTTAAGATATGTAAAAATGATAATGTGGTTAAAGAGTCTATTCTAATGGTGAAAATATTTAAGAAAGGATGAATTTTTTTTTTATAGTCCGAAATTTACGTTCACTTTTAAAATATTTCTAACAATCAGAAGAAAGTCCTCAAAAATTTGTCAGTCCTTACATTTGGTTTTCAGAAAGGACGACAGACGAACAGTTTATTATCTGTGTTTAATTCTGCTTATATTTTAAATTAGGGGTTAAGTTTAATCGATACAACGAGGACAACCCGATAATCAGATTAGTTCTGATGACTTTGTTCATGACGTCATGGCGTTTGATTCTCGTGTGAACTGCGAGCGCTCTGACATTGGGGTGTGAGGCTTCCTGGAGTGAAGTGACTAATAGATTATTTTCAGTTCTCCTTAATGAACATGTTCAAGTGAATCTATTTCTGTCACTCACACACTGTGGGACACAACAACACACTTACTCTCCTCAGGTGTGTGTCCTTCTCCCACTCACCTCACGCTTAGACTCTTTAACACCTCACTTTGCTTGACTCCGCCCCCAGCCACTTGACCACTCCCCTTCACCGCAGACTCGATCTCTTGTATTAACGTTCCTGCTGCTTCGCTTTTCCTTCGTTTCAGTCATTTTGTTTCCTCAGGAAAGTTCTTTAAAAGACATATTTTCAATGAGGTATTCATCTTCATCAAAAATAAATAAATAAATAAATGTTTACCACGTGCACAAAACAACTTCAAGCTAAATTTAAAAGCTGATCGCTAAATAAGATTTGTTGAGTAATTGTTCTGTCTGCAGTCCAGTTTAACGGATTAATCAATTCAATTATCAATTAGCAAAACAGTCGTTAGTTGCAACCCGGCTTGAAATTAAAAAATGTTTCCTTGCAGCAGCCATTTTCATTATGGAACAAAAAAAAACATGAAATAAATTAAGTAAAATTATGATGGATAAGGAGGTCTGTATGTGGGTGGATGAAAGGATGGATGGATAAGTAGCTAGGTGGAAAGGTAGGCGTATGGATTGATAGATGAGTGGATAGAGGGATGGGAATGTAGGTAGAGTCAGAGGGAGAGATGGATGGATGGATTGCGAGATGGAAAAGTATGTAGAATGTTTAATAGCTAGCTGGATGATTGGAATGATGGATGTGTAGGTTGATTGGTGGGTTGATAGATGGTTGGACAAGAAGGTTGTTAGTTGGATCAGTGACTGGATGGATGGATGGATGGATAAGTAGAAGGATGGTGGAAGAATAAGTCAGTAAATGGTAGGAACGGGAATCACCAGGGACCAGGCGATATGATATTATCACGATACATACGTGCCGATTCGATTTGTACTGATATTCTGCAAGTATTACGATTTTATAAATATCCCAAGTCAATATAATAATAATAATAATAATAATTTTACAGTTAAAAAAATTTTTGCCAAACAAAACCACTCAGGATGCCGTGCTGCCTGCAAACATGTGAATAGTGTAGAGCTCCACCTGTAGGATCACAGAGGAACTGCAACATGTTACCGCCGCTAAAGTTAAAAAAAAGTTAGATTTTTAATAATCGATTCTGCAGTCGGTGTGGCGAAAGAATGACGATGCATCACCGAATCCAAAGATGAGAAATCCCGGATCCATTACCCAGAGTCGCATGAGTAAGAGGGAGACACTCGAGTCAGTAGGGATTCTGACTGCATTGTCCACCGAGTCGCTCGTGTTTTCTGAACAAATTCTTCCTACAGCTACTAGCAAACAACTACTGAATGCAGTAATTATCAGTTTGTATTTATCTATGATGATGTTAGCAACAAGATAACTCAGGACTCAACCGATCTGAGGATCAGTCGTATCAAGGATCGGGTGAATCCTGAACCGCTCGTCTCTAACCGAGTCTCCGGGAGGCGACTCGTCTGATGGACGGATGAGCGAATTAATAACTCTGGTAGATGGGTGGATGGAGGAAATGATGGGGAGGAGTTTGGATGGATTTATGTAAGGAGGGAGATGGATCAAATAAATAAACAAACAAACAAACAAGTTTCAGGTATTTTTGGGTCTGACCACTAATACAAAGCTCTTGTTAAATCTTGATCACCTTAAACTGGAATAAACCAATAAATGTAAACAGTAAAGTGTCTGGATTTTTCTATTCAATGAGTAAATTGTGTGTAAATTTTTTTTTTTAAATTCTTTAAACTCTCGAATAAACAAAACCGTTAAAGATTACAAAATAAGTGAACAAGTCTCGACACCAAATCTAATGCGCTTCTGTCAAACACAACAGAACAAGAAGTCTGTCTCTGTCTCTGTCTTTACTAAGGCCTGCGTGGTCACTGCTCATTCATTCATCAAGGTCCTTCCCCCCGGG